>JTDE01006158.1:2599-14076 GCA_014338405.1 Paragonimus skrjabini miyazakii
GTGTGAATCGAACGTTCTAAACTTTGACTACTTCCCCTTTGATTACGTCTTCTTTTGTCAACAGATTTCATGTTCGTCTTGTTATATATCCATTTGTTGCTTTGTACCGCATGTAATTATCTGTCGTGATCGCGCACATCGGAGCGTGTTTCTCACAAATGCGTTGAGAAATATATATTATTATTATTATTATATTCTATCAGGTACGTTGAACACAACCACTTTGCTTGCACAGCGTAACCGATTGTGCAGTTCGGTAGCTATTTTGTCGATAAACATATAGCAGCTACGAAATCCTCATGACTGGAAGAAGTAATCTCAGGATGTATTATTTGAAGCATTTAGAATGCTAACTATCGTATTTAGCTGGTGGAAAATGTTGGTAAGCTCTTCATGCTTACTGTATATTTCCGCCATTTCATCCTCTAAGCCCGTTATTTTTCTAACCTGGTCTACAGATACATGGGTAATGTGAACTGAATACAACCCGGTGTGTTTCCTTTGTTGTAAGGGGCTAACATTTACCATTGAATTTGTCGTCTTGGCAGCAGGCTTTGGCTCCTTTGCAATAGCAGGAATGGAACAGGTGTTGGAGTTAGTGCCAGGGAGTTTACGCTTCTCATTGTTGCCAACATGACTCTTGAATGAAGCTGATCGCTTTGCAACTAACGGTTTCTGAAGACTTACTGACTTAGTGGGTATTTTGGTATGATACTCCTCTTTAAACAAACCAGGATCAAAACGTTTCAGAACAGTTAACAATAAGAGAATGGAGCAAGTAGTATGCTACTTTGATCGGTAAATTACACAAATGGATTATACACCTGCACACAATAATAACTGGCCTTTGTCGAAACACGCGTTTCAAAACACGTTTAAATGGACCACCCAAACAACCCCACGGATTGACCAAGAGGGTAAGAAGGCGATCCAAAGTGGAAAAATGCTTGGAGGGTATATATCAATGCTCTATATAATACGTCTTTTCAGGTTCACAAAGGTGGCTCTAGGTACTTGGAAGAAGTTTCCCAGAGCCGCCGGGTTATGATGTGGAAGCGATATAGCTGACACTGCTTCCGCCAACCCGAGGCACTTTATCGGATACGTGAAACATCCTGGAGAGGGAGTACCTTAGTAATTTCGCTCGTGAGCTGCAAATCCTGTTCACCCTGATTTCGATTAGACGTGCCTAATGTGCGTTCAATATTTTCACACGTCCTTGCGGAATACTCCCGCCCCATCCAGAAAACTGTGGACAAAAATCAAATAGCGCCACTTCTTACGGGATGTGAAAGTCTCCAAGCCTAAAACTCTTGGATCACTGAGGGAACCGAACACCACAAAAGCCGCTGGATCGAAAGTACATGGTTGTATACTACCCTATGAATTTGCGGAGGTTCTACACAGTATGCTTACTCTGGTCCTTCGGAAATCCATTGATACCGAGGCCTCCCTTAGTGAAATGGCGTGAGAACGATACGGATGAACCACCGACATGCCATCCTGACAAGTGTTGCGACTAAACTTCTCCAAAGGTTGGTAAAAGCTCAAAGTTCACCTGAGCCGTTTTGGGCACCTCATTCCGGTCCAGCGTGGGTCCAGTCTTGGGAATTCTTGTTTCATAAATCGTCTTACTGCGACGCAGAACCGAGCGGAATCAGTGTATCTGGGCCATGCCACATTTTGTTTTCATTTACGTTAGCAGGGCCCCTGACAGTGTACCTCATTTCAGACTGTGCATTGAAGTACACTGTTTTGGGTTGGGTGGGGTGGTTTTTCGATGGATATTTGTGTTTCTGTTGTGCAGGCAACCTTTTGTTTGTAAAGGAACGACTGGTTTCCTTTGACATGCATTGATGAGCTAAGTGCTGCGAGGTTCGGCTTTAAAGCCTGTTCTCTTCTTTCTTTTGCATCAGGGGGCTACGGACATACTGGAAATGCCTTCATTGACGTTTGCAGATGGCCTCAAGAGGTGGCAGACCGTGGATGATTCACGGTGTCCGCAGACACTCCGAGGGCCCTAAACCAGCTTTGGATGTGGACAACGTAGCGTTTGCTGCCAGTAAATCTTGGAAAAGGCACAGTTACGTGCTGGTTCTGTTGTTACTGCCACACCCACGCATGTACTAGGAGAAACGGAGCTGCAAGTCAGCAGATGGACCTCGGTTTCAGTAATTCCAGGGAATTAAAGTGTAGCGGTCAATGGGCACCGGATTTTATCCAAAAGGCTTTTTTGTGCCGTGGATGATTCGCCAAACCTTTGAGATGTTTATGGAGGATATGTTATATGAGCTCTTCACTGCTTTCCTAAGACGTCACCACGAGTATTGCTTCCAGGTCAACTTACCACGTTGAATGCGTAAAAATTTAGCATTGGAGGGGGTGGTGCATGTGGGCACTCGCCTGGTGCAAGGTTTGGAAGGCTTGTCGCACTAAAAAAGGCTTCACAAACTGGGTAGGTATTCCTTACTTATTGACGACTACGGGTAACCTTACCCTCACCTACCATTAAATGACCCGCCACAGTGGTGCTGACCTCTCTCAGTCATTTATCCCGGCATTTCTGCATGCTCTTCGTCGACACCCTTCAGAGTTATGCAAACTTAGATATGACCACACAATGGCAGAACGCTGTCTACCTCGGAGCGTCAGAGATAACTGGAATACCTCTCCAGAGGACGCGGTGCTTACGCAATCTGTTAGAGATTTCGAGCGTAAGGCTTGTGCTTGTTGCAGTTCACTCTTTTTCCATAAGTATAATACTCCTTACTTATCTGTTTACTCAGTGTTACTCAGTTTCTTATTATATGCCGTACGCCTCTTCGCATTCTTTCACTGATGGCTCTTGCAAATAACTTTTAATACATCCAATCTCCTACATTGTGCTTTATTAGTAATTTGTTTCATTCTTCATCAATTTCCCGGGGAGAATAAGTGGGCGACGGTCGCTCCATTTTGTTGAGTCGGACTAGACTGCTATCCAGGCCTTAGTTGCAGGTGGAAACGCTCGACTAAACCATTAGCGCAAGAATGGTATGCTGTCGACTAAACGTGTGGAAAACCAAGTAACCATGTGGAGTTATGAAAAAGGGAGGACTGAAACTGGATGCCTCGATCCACAACTATTGTAGATAACACGCCGAAATTAGCTACCGAATGCTCCAAGAGGGCTTTACCAACTTTTTCTTCTGGAACATATTTGATAGGTACAGTTAAAAGCCAGCAGGTGAAAGGATCAACTCCAGCAAACACACGCGCAATTTTTGGAGAGTAGTGATGAGCCAACGTTGTTTTGGTGAACGTGGGGGAAACGGCCGTCGAGCTGAGAAAATATACCAGGTGTGGTTACTATGCGCTTATGCAATTCTCCACTTTGACACTCATTACTGTTGTGATCAGTGGCAAACATCTTTGTCCATAGAGGGCCAAACGAAGATTTGTGCAATCAACTTCAGTGTGTTGCGTTTGCCGGGGGAAGATAAACGATCGAAAAGTTCAAAAACGGCACGTCGAAAAGAACGTGGGACAAAAGTCCCGGTTTGCCGGTTAAGGTACAACAAAGGATTTCACCAGCACTTCTGGACAAGGGGACGGTGGACAGTTCTAAGGACTTACACATGGAACGCCCTTCACGTTCTGTCTGCCCTGCTGGACATCGGCTATTTTAGACAAATCAAATAGGGTGGCGACTGAACTAAGTTGACGTCAGGACGTAACAATACATCAGCAACGATAGTGGCATCACCACAAAGCTGTCAGATATCCGTGGTAAACTGGTAGATAAAATCCAAATGTTTGATTTCACGTGGGGAGTACCGATCAGGTTTGGCATGAAAATCAAAGGTGAAGGGCTTGTAGTCCGTCTGCGTGGCTTGGCGTCGGCTTTTCTAAAGATGTTCAAAGTAGGGATTGCCAAATAAATAACCAGCAGTTCGCGTCCAAAGATGCTGAACTTCTACTGTGTTTGTTGCATCATATAAGAGAAAAATACTGAGGGTTGCCGTTCACTATTTTAAGACTGCGCCAACAGCGGCGTTTGATGCATCCATGGCCAATAAGAAGCAGGCGTTTGGGTCGCAAATGATGAAGCCTAGTTTGATGGCCTGACATGAAGCATTCTTTTGTATCGGGAGGTGAGATGAGCTCAGTGTTAGTCCACCGCGACCAGACGATCCAATGCTGCTTGGACAGTACGCTATACAGGCTGCACAGACCATGCTGACCAAATTGAGTGACTGAGGTGGTTTGCGTGGAATGCGCTTCGCACCTGCAAAGTACAAAGTGCTGCTTCAAGACTGGGGCATTCCCACTCCTACTTTCTTCATCGCAGGCAATCCACTTGAGACTGTGGACAATTTCACATACTTGGGTAGCACTATCTCATCAGCCTGTAATATTGCTGATGAGACATCAGCAAGGATAGCAAAGGCACGAGTTGCACTCGCCAGCCTGTGTTGTTTGTGACTTCAGAAATACGTTCGACTGTCGCTGAAAGGAAACGTTTATAGTGCTTGTGTACGTTCTGTTTTGTTCTATGGTTCGGAAACGTGGCTTGTTCGCATGGAAGATGTCAACAGGCTTGCTGTGTTTGGTCATCACTATCTCCGCCAATTAGCCCACACTGAGTGGACTGATTGCGTGAGCAACATGGCCATTCGCCGGGTGTATTTTGGATCGCTCGGAATGCATGCTCGATTGGTCAGTTAGTGGCGTTGTGCAGTCTATGATGATTGGGTCACGCACTATGCGTGTAATCTGAACGTTTATCGTACCGGGCCTTATATACAGAGACAACCACGCAGTGGTTATTCAACAACGTGGTCATCAAATATGAAGACTCTAATAGTTCCATTGAGTAAAGCGGGTAGTTGTCGCCTGTCTGAATAGGGTCCTCGTGATCACTTAAATAGCGGGTTACAGAGGCTACCTGAGATGGCGGTGTGTCGCAGTCAATATCTTACCTGCATCCGTACCATTTCTAGTCTTTCTACTTAGTCTTCTTTTATCAATTTTCCAACGTCTTGGCGGCGTTTTCTCCTGGTGTATTCCACGTCACTGCTGAGGTGAGCGGTGGCCCGAGCCACAGTGCCTTCTGGTCAGCCTCATGGCTGCTTTAATGACGATGATGATGAGCTATTCCGCCAATACCGTCGTTCGCAGAACTCTCCAAGGATTCCCCATCGTTAATTCGGCCGTGCTCGCATAACGAGACTACTGTGCGCAGTATGGTGCATCCTGTTTCAACATGTGGTTTTTCTTCGTCCACGCTTGTTACATCCAGACATAAGTAAACTAGCTAAGGCTGACTCCAAACAGATGCCAGATTTAGGCATAATTTGACCTTCCATCAACTTTCGGGCGACGCCGTTGCACTTGGTACCAAAAACGTCTCCGAGTGATTAGAGGCTTTGCAGTGGTTACCGCGCATTCAACAGGACGGGTAACCTATACCGCACAACCAAGTTCTTTCCTTCGGACTCGCTGGTGCTACTCATATATGACATAGCGTTTTCGATATAGTGGTGCGCTTAATACAAATCGAATTCTCGAGAGGAGACACAGTTACTGTCTGTTAACTCCAATCGATGACCCCTCGACTAGGACTTCTCTCCAAGTTGAAATCACAGAAATCATTGACTAGTTGAGCGGTATTTGATTACTGATGATTAATAGGGGATTTTTAGTTTTCATACAGATTAAACGTCACCCACAATTGATCGCAGCTGTCGCATTCCCATAGACTTTCCAGTCGGCCCCGTTCGAAAAGAAGCCCTAGACTCAAGTTTAGCTCTCGTCAGAGCTCGTCAGTAGTGCATATCATTGCCACTGCCAGGAATGAAACTCCGGCCACGCTTCTATGATTCAACCGTGTTGTCTACTGCGCAATTGACCTCACACTGTGCAAGGCCGAACTATCATATGTGAACGCTCAGCAACCTTCGCTTGTGAGTGATAATCAGTTCGCCCGATCCCCCTGAGGGGAGACAAAATTTACGAGCCCTAAAAAGAGCGAACCTCGAGCCTAGTGCTTCTTTTCGAAATGGGCCGACTGGGAAGTCTTCTGCGATCGATTGTGGGCGATGTTCAAACCAAATGAATAAAAACACTGTAAAACGAAAACTAGTATAAACAAAGCGTAACGGTGGGCAAAACATTAAATTTCGGGGAACATTCAATTCAGTTCAATTCACAGGAAAAATGACGGCCAAGAGCCAGAATTTTCAGATTCTTGCGCCGATAAGCCAGGGGCCTTCATCGCTTCTGCTTCAGGTTTTCAGATTTCAACGTAAGATGTCGTCTCGCGACTTTGCTGCGACAGAGGAAAGAAGCATCAACTGGGGTATACGCCCACAGAACTGTTGCTGCTACTCGTGAGAAATCACACGCGCACGAGAATTCTCCAACTAACCTACTGAAGACATGCACCCATACCCATAAATGTCTAGCCATACCTGCTATGGCATACGTTTCAGCATCCACACTTGTCAATGCCTACCTGTACGTACTAACACATACATCTACTACTACTAACACATCCTCTGCAAGCCAGCTTGCAAACCACCTCTGAAATCGTATAAGCTCGCGCACATGGAGTCGCTTATCAAGTTTCATGTTGTGCCCTAAATAGCTCGTACCTAACGTAACTAGTTCATAACAGTGAGACAGAGGTTCCTAGTATGCTAGTGTTAGGTGCAAATCAGCAAACAGTTAAGTTCGGTGCTGGCGGTTTAGAAATCGAATATAGTGAAATGGTCGGGAAGCATCAAGGGTGGTATGTATACCCTATTACATAAATATTAGGAGGCAAAAAGAAATATATATAAGCACAAATGCGACAACTCTTGTGCGCAACGGAAACTCCTTCCACAGGATAGATAATGCCTCAAGGGAGGAGAGAAAAGCTGGCTAGCCATGCTCAGCAACGCATCCTGTTTATGTGAACCACCTTCTTTTGCAATTTTTGGGGGTGCGACCGTGCGCACATTAATCAGCCAATTTCGCTCCTCCTGGATATCCTGCACTGCATGGGTCGGGTGGGAGTGGTACCCGATTAACTTATCTCTTCCGTTACGACCGCTGACTGATTATAAAAACAGAAGCGTAGTGGTTACTCCAGATGCAGAGGACTGGGACGTTTCTGTCTAGAACCGTGCCTGTTCTCCACAATAACTAAACCAGAAATCCGATTAGTGGACAACAACGGTTTTTGCAAGTAGACTGGGAAAATTAGCTGTAAGTAAAGCACGACCGACCAGCAGCAAGCGACCGGGAATTCTTTGTGTTGTCACGACCTTGGACGGTAGAACAAATGAGAAACTACTGACATGCGCTCAAACAATGTCACTAGTGTCAGCAGTCAAAATAAATAGCAAGATAGTTGAAATACGTGGCAAACCAAGAGTGTCTCCACACAGAGAAAAGCAGGCTATCGGTTTGCTATCATCACACGCTGGCCACAGGGTCACCTTTTACTAGGGGTAGCATAATTGGAACACTGCAGAGGTTAGCAGCATCGGGTTACAGTCCTAAGCAGCTACCGTGTACCCGTGCGTGGGATCCGATCTTGAGGCATGTTCGCAGAAAGTGAGAAGGTGGGGTGGATGAAAACACTCGCAGAATGATAGATCCAACAAGGGTGAACGGAAACTAATAATTAAGCGGATAAATGACGTTGGCGCTTGTGTAGTCCTGTTTCCAGTTCGCTTTGAGTCGCTCTTTGTAACTACAGTCAGGAGAACTACCAGGTTCCACTAACTGCGCCTAAACGCCGCGTGATTACCAGCTTGATTACGCATACATCCACCCATGTAGACATCCTGTCTTGTGTTGACTTGCAAGGATTTACCCACTCCTTTGAGAACGCAAAACAACTGCTCACCGACGGTCACAGATATGCAACCAAACAAACGGCAAACTACATTCATACTTCAACCAAACAGCCCAAAATAATATAAATATTATGTCATATCAAGGTGTAAGCGTTCCCATTCCTGGTCCAGTTTTCTCTTAAACAATTCAACCAAATTATCCTGGACTATAGACCCTGCTAGCACAATTAGGTTTAGATTACACAAAAACCCAATAAGGTTTACATTGACCGATCCGAGAGTATGTTCGAGATTAATTACTTTTTTGACAAAAACAACACTAAATTATCCCGAAATGTTTAGTGCAACATTAATTTTATTGGTCCATTTCGCTATTTCGACGTAATTTATCCCAAATTGTCGTAAAATATCCCCAAATTGACGTAAAGTATCCAAATGCGCCGTAGATTGACCCAAAAACGACTTAAAATATCCCACATTGCTGTATACAACAGTTCTGAACATCCTCATACAACACGATACACATCAAGCAGGTCGGATATCACCGTACTCTAAGGCCAAGCACAACATGGTAAGCGGGCTGCACATCGAGATAGGAAACATGCCCGAGATTGGAACAGAAGTAACACGGAACATCTTTAAAGATATAGTGACAAAAAGTGGTTAGGATTAGGGGAAATGATCGGAAAGTTACAGCTCCGTTGACCCTCCGTCGCTCGGTGAAGAAAGGAAAGGGAGTTATCAGTGGAACAACATATGAACCTCGGTTCACGATATCATGATTCTATAGAACTGATAACATTCCCGAATTTAGAGAGCTCATAATGAACGTGATGATGAAAAGCATTGGACACGCATATATGACAACCAGAATGGGACAGGGAAGTCTATGAGTGATCAATGCAAGTGGTTCACTTCAACAAACATCAACAAGAAACATGATAACATAATTGTTTTACCTCTTTTCATTCTCTCTGCTCATTCTTCCTAACCCCTCTATCTCTTGCGTTATTACACCATATTCTCATCCATGTGATTATATCTTCTCTGCTGGTGTTTCCGTAGGGAGGCTTTGACAACACGACTTCTGCATTCAGTTAGGACTCTTATAATGTGTACACATGCTTTCGATGTCGTGTCTCAACGTGCAATCTTTAAACGCTATTTTTCCCTTTCCGCCAGCATAAGTAATGTGTAATGCTAATTCCGTGCCAAATGTTTCCCTCATACACCGACGAACAAGTTGTCGTGCGGTGGGAGCATTCAGTCTGTGCGGATAGTCCATCTGGAATAATTATTTCAGTTTATCAGAAACCTACCACAGCCTTCCGGTACGATTGTGTTCTTAAGTCGGACTCCAACTCCTTGAGTCGCGCGACTGTCTGAACGGGAAACAGGTGAGTGCATATGTCTCGCTCATCTTGTCCAGTGGAGGGTCCGACAATCATCCGGAGGCTATCGTGACGTTATTTTATGAAGGCCAACTCTCTCACAACATGATCTAGGGTCACCATCGTGCTGGTCCGTTGCCTCAGTAATGGGTTCAAAAATTCCATGCAAACAGGGACAGTCGTGGAGTCAACAGATGAGCTGGAGCGGGATGCTGAAGATGGGGTCGTTGAAACGGGCACAGAGGAATACTGTGACGGACCGGACAATTGGGGAGGAGACAACGGGTTGAAAAATTCCCATCTGCGAGGTGTTTGCAGACGGAGGCATTTCATTGGGACGCACAATCGGGGAAATTATCTTGGAAGGGAAAGTTTGATGAACCGGCGTGGGTGAGAGAAGGACGTGCGCGAGCGATAACGGCGTCGGAAGTTTGGGAAATGCCATCAGAGAGGATGTTGCAGTCAACAGCTTAGGATTACAAACGGTCAAGACAGGCTGAATGGTTCGGTAGGAACCAGCTTGACTCGTGTGCGAAGCCAACAGTTTATACTGCGGTTGTCTTATGCCGGTGCCGTAACGACATCAACAACAGTCTTCTCGGAGGCTCGCTAGATAAGGTTTTGAAAGACAAAACACAAAAATACTTTGTGCGCTGGATTCGCTTTCCCATCTTCACAGTAGCATCAGAAGAGTCCAGGTCTGATGTACATTCTGCCTTCTTCGCGTAACGCCGAACTTTCAGATAATCGTCTGGAAGTAATCATTTGGAACTGCTCAACATTACTTGTTTGTAAGATACTGGTCACGGGAAATCACAAGGAACTGGGTAGCGGTGTTAGGTGAAGTTTGACACTTTCACCAACTTAAGAGCCAGATATGCTCGGCCAGGTTGCAATACCATTATTTATCCATGATTAGCTGAGGACAGCACAAGCTTCCTCACATTGATCGTCGAAAACTACGACATAGTACATCTTAAACGAAAAACGATTTATTGTTTAACGAACGTGGTTTTTAATGACGACATAAACGTATGGCCAGCAGTTATGTACAGGAAGGTGAAGTAGGTACACAAACAAATTGTGCATCCAGCGGAAAAAGCTAACACTTGGCCAAAATTTGCGATACGTCCACCGTGCGAATTTTTTCACTGAATTCAGTTACTATAAACATTAAAAAAACTGTTGCGACGGCAAACTGAGAGTGATCAAAGGTACTGAAGGTTTCAGAAAGGGGGTGTATTGGACTGTACGAATCGGGGTATTAGGGTGAGGTATAGTTACAATAAGGCAAGGGTAGTTATCAATGATCGCAAGATTATTGAGAGCCACAGTTGTGAATAAAACATTGTCCTTTCAAAAATGTTAATTGGCATGCCGATATCTGAATACAAAATAGGAACATCAGTAACAAAGGGTACGGACATGCATTCAGACAACCACCTATAAATTTGACTAACAGGTTTAGTCGGACCGTTAATCATAGACTTCAGTTCGTACATGAAGGACTGCAATGGAAATGCGGAAGACTGATCGAGAGCACGGTGGCTTAGAACAATGTCTGCGACATGAACTAGTGAATGTACTGTATATATCTCACCTTGACCATACAACCGTGAAAAATTGTACATGAACACCTTGATTAACTGCATAGCGATGTCGTGGAACGTATGGTGGAAAGAAAGATGACAAAAATATAAATAGCTACAGAAAAATCTAAAAAGTTTTATGCGTTGCGTCGTTCAGGATACTTTTCAGTTAAACAGGGCCGAGATAAAGTAAGAAAGGTCTGCATTCCGTTGTCTTCCACTGTTTGAAGTCAAGTATTCCTCGGCATTTGCGCGCGAAATCACAAGTCCACCGTCTTCTACATTCAAGCATTCTGGTATTCATTCTGACGATCATTTGGGAACTTATGCGAGCGTTCACTGAAAGGGACCAAGAGATCCAGTTGCTGATCGCCCGACGGACCACGCCCAAACACACGGAATGTATGTATTCTGTGGGAAAGCAGTGAACCACATCAATATGTAGGGAAGTGAACGGAGAGTGGATCGATGGGAGTGAGGCGGGGAACCGCAGTTTAGAGTGAACGTAATCTTGCGATTGGAATATAATACTTTTTGGTCACATTTATCACACCTGTAATGAGCATCATGGCTGTGTATTCGTTTAACAAACGCACGAGCTGGTCTACCACAGAAGACAGCCTTAAATTTAACACAAAAGTTGACCCCAGCAAGCAGTGAGCCGGCAG
>JTDE01006159.1:19619-35119 GCA_014338405.1 Paragonimus skrjabini miyazakii
GATGATATGCACTACTGACGAGCTCTAATGAGAGCGAAACTCGAGTCTAGTGCTTCTTTTCGAAAGGAGCCGACTGGAAAGTCTATGGGGACAAATACTATACCTTAGAACGAACAGGATAATAGTTATAAAAGAGACTTTTTGACTTTCAACAATAATAAAAGATTTAAGATATCGTGAAGCCTTTGATATATCTTCTGGTCTTTGGGTTTTTGACTGTTTAAGAGGGATCACGTGATGGTCACCTCTCTTGAATGTCACAGGCTGATAGTCTATTTGATTAACAAATGGTTATCTATTGCATGTTAGGTTTCGACCTTGTTGTGTTCAAACGATCAGTGCGGTTTGTACGCATACATCTCCCAAGTGTTCCCATCAATTTATCGTTAGAAAAATATACACATTTTGTTTCACTAAAAACATGTTTGCAAAAGCAGAAATAGCAAGAGCAACGCAAAGAGTAGTCCATTTGTCGGATGTGTGTTTGTATTAATCACAACCGTTCTCAACTTAGTTAAAGCAGCCGTTGCTGAGCTTGCAACAGTTAACGGTATGTAGTTTCCTCTGTCGTGACGTGACGGTTGTCAGAGATATGACTAAATATTTCAATAAGGTACACACGGAACTGAAGACTATATAATTAGCAAAAACGTTTGAAAATGAACCGCTTCTTCGGTTAGTTAAAATTACACAATGTATTACATAGACACTTTGGGCTTAATTGTTCTCCTATTTCCCAGTTAACCACCAGTAGTTTTTCAAAAGGTATCATTGTTATCGATCATGATGCGAACAGGTTACTGTTTATTCCGTTTTAAACATTACTGGAGACTATCCCACTTGTGTCGTTGTATTTCGAAGCAAGCACAGGAAGACCACATTCAACAAATCGTCCAACAAGAGGCCGAATTGGAGGGCCAAACATACCAACAAAAATTAAATGAACAAGCTGAAATACAACGTTTAAGGGCACGTCAACAGCAACTGGAATCCCTTCAGGAACAACTGAACGAGATTCATCTTCGCGAGGAGGAGGTAAGACGATTGTTCCAGCCATAAATGCAGTGCAATTATTCTAAATAACATGGTCTTATTAATTTTAAACTTCTTCATAATTGAGTCTTGCGAACGATTATGTAAAATATTTAGCAGTAGAGAAATATTATCCTTGAATTATTCTATAATTTCTTAGAGCATTATTTGAGACTCTTCTTCTGCTTGGTAGCCACAGTGCACAATTTCAAAACGTTAGATGTTCATTTTAGGAAGCAAAATTATACAGCCGACTGAATTGTTAACACTGAGGTTTATTGTATTCGTAAACGATAAGTCTAGAACCTTAACCATTATCACTGTAGTTGCCGGTGAAGTATGCAAGTCAGTTAAGAGTACAGTCAAAACGTTCCTTGATCCTAGCCATTGTGATGAAACATGTTTTCAACCAGAAGCATTAAACTCTCGAAACAAAGAGACCATTAGGGGAGGGAAGTTCAACTAAATCCGATCAAAGATATTTGTCAATAGTGGTACAGGGCAAGGAAGGTTTCAAAACTTACTTCTTATTATGGCCTACCGTAATGAGTATAACTTTTTATACATATACATCTATGAAACAACGTTCGGTTAGGAAAGTGACCGTTGATTAGATGTAGGACTGGATGCCGGCCAGCGGCCAAGGAACTGCGTTACCTTATCACAAAGTTGACCGATTGGTAGCGAGACAAAGATCGAACCGACATTCCTACAATTCATCGGCTTTATGAATCGACCTAATAACCATTAAACTGTTTAATATGTGATGCTCCGTCTAATGATCGGGCACAAAATTAAACCTTCCTTTCTATTTTGTTGACGGTGTAGAGTCAGTGGGTATTAGAAAAATTGTCGCTTGATGGTATACAGCTGAAACTTGGAATGTGCTATTTCGTAAAAATAGGTTATTTTTTTAACTGTTGCAGCCGTATGTGAACTTATGACATAATCAACATAATGCTGGGTGTTATTTTGCGCTCTGTTAACTACTTTGGAAATCGCTTTTCAGTTTCAGGATGCAAATTGCTGACTGCTGTGATTATAAAGATGTAATGTTAAATAATAAAATAATGGTGGTCGTTGATCTGTTTGTTTATTTGGAACTTTGTATCAGTAACGGCGGAAGTATAGGAAGTGAAATTGAGGCTCGTGTCATCAGGACAGGGGCAGTATTCACCAATAAAAAACATCCCTAGTTACAGAGAGGCATCTCTTCGGAGCTTAAGGATTACGCGCGTAAAGTGGTCTTGAGGAATTTGTTACTTTGCGGACCCGAAGTGTGGTCGCCCAAAATAGAGGACGCAAACCGTCTTTGGACATTTGACTAACAGTATATGCGTTCATTTGCTGGCATCGTGTGGCACCAATTGTAAATCAACTAAGAGGGTAGGAAGTGGATGTGTGGTAATTTGTGCCAACCGAATTCCTTAGTACACTCGCTAAGTTAGCAAAAATTTAGATGGTTGGGCCATGTGTTAAGAAATCGTCTGCCACAGGGAACATCTTTCACCGACGCTGTAGCCGACTGATCTGAAAAGCGAGGTGTACAATTGGTGACCAGACGTAGAGAGATGAAGTCTTTCACCAAGCGGTTGACCACTATAGGTCAGGTTCGTCTCCTGGGCTGAGGATCTGGTAACTCACAAAGTTGGTGGTTGGAGACGTTAGATGAAGTGGCAGGTGTTTTAATTGATTGGCTATACGTGAAGTATGTGCTTTTAACAACACGAGGCACTTAAAGTCGTAAGGAAGCTGCCTCGCAGATGACGCTCCACTTTCCATTACGGTTCGTTTGCTTGTTTATAATGTGTAAGCATCTAGGTAGTGAATGTTTTAGTTGTGTAGTAGTCGGGTACTCCCTCCTCTGTTCATAGTTTTATGACAGCCAAACACAATCGCGAACCGCCAATGTTTTGTTACTTTTGATGATCACAAGAATGATGCTGATGATGTTGTTGATAATAATTCTTCATGGGGAGAACCCGTGAGTCAGAAGGATCAATATTAAATAGACGCTGCTTACAGCCCTTCTCACTACTCATGCGAAATAATCAAAGGTTCTACCCGATGCATGTAGTCCTCAAAACTTTTCATAAAAAGATGGACGCAACGATAAGTTTGAAATGAATAAAAACTAACTTACGATCGAAATCCCAAATCCAAAGTAATCAGTCCCGATTAATGAGCCACGGTCATGCAAATGGATGCATACCTATACATAAACTATCTTCTTCGACTGCTCATAAACACTGATAAGATATGCCCATTAAAGTTTGTTCAACTTGTGTGCATGACCAATCACTGGTGGCTGTTTAAAACTGGGACGACTTCCTATTTAGGTGAAACTCCCCTGAATGATATTCAAGGCAATGCTAGTTGACAGATATATCTAATGAGCCGCTGTGTGATGTATTAGTATACAACAATCGAATTTCCGAAAACCTAATTACTGCTTTCTGTCGGCTCCTTTTTGACACACAAAAGTTCTTTCGTTGATTTCAGCTAATAGATTCAGATTGCACCAAATCCTACATTATAAATTTTGATTAGTACCTTTTGAATGCACGTTCACATAAACGTATATACATATCTGTAAGTATGCAGATGCAAGCTGATATTTGTAGTCATAATGAAATGGTTGTGCTTATGTTGTATACGTATACATATTATCTGCTACGTGATTGCTATTCACTGTCATCATTGTCAGGCAAAAAAACTGGTCTCAAAAGAAAATGCCCTTGCTGATGATCTGGCACTTTTGGATAAACTAGAGAAAGACCGCCGAGCTATTGAAGACCACTGTAAACGTGAGTTGTATGGGCGTGCTTTACTTCGGCAACACCATAGCGCGATTCGACGTCGATCAGCTGTGGTTCAAGCTGAGCTTGAGGCAGATCTTGCATGGCTAGCGCAGTTGGAAAGTCAGAAAACTGCGGATGCAAAGGCGGAAGCTGAACGGAAGAAACTTACGCAACAGAACATTAAGGCGATGCGCGAACTTCTTGAGGCGGATTTGAATAAGGAACGTAAACAGGAAATTGAACTAGATGCCATGCAGTCGTGAGTGCACATTTTTCATTTTGAATATCACGATAGGTAATTGTTACCACAACTGTTCGTCTTTCAAAAGAAGGATATCTATTGTAAAATTATTTCTGGTGGCCACGGTGCGTGGTGAGACCCATGCATTAATGAGTTAGTTGACCACTGCGTAGTGCTTTTAAAATATATATATATTGAAGACAACTTGCTAAGCATAACATGGACTTTCATTCTTATTAAAAGTTAACGTTGATGTAATCAAAAAGTTATTTTTGAGCAGGTGTTAATATTTATCGTCACAAAGTCGGCATCAATTACAGATGGTTGTTTCCAATTCAGACAATCTGCCACATCATCCCCAAAACAATATAAATGAGGTTAATTTTTACGTGCATCTGCTGTCAGCCACATAATTTGCAACACGCATGTCACTCAATCAGTCTGGTCAAAGACAACAAAACCTGGTATTCGTTGGGATATGGGTGTCTAATATACTTCAATACGGGGTGTGCCAGATTCCATATTTTCAAACCACAAGTTCAAGTGGTTAAAGTGTACATTTTTGTGTCCTCGAACTAGTGTGACCGTTCTATACCCTGAAACAGTTTACATTTTTAGGATGTCAAATGTTGTTACACGAGCGAGTTCATCCTGAATGTACCCCTGTTGTTGCAAACAAATCATTTACATATATCACAAGCCTCATCTGTCTGGGGCATATCATTTTATTTACCCCAGGTGTTGCTGTGGGGACGTCTGTGAGAATAACGGGTACATTAGAGATATTTTCAAATATTTATTCTCTAAGACCTTATGAAGAAGTTAAGCAATCAGTTAAATTGAATATCTACAATTTACGTACGCGTTCCACCATGTTATACTAGCGGGAAACCTGACAAGCTTATGTACAATCGGTGTACGAGCTCTTAAAAATCCATCATCGTTATATCCGTTACCTAACTTGTAACCACTTGACTTACTGTGTAGGTAATGTGGCAGTCTATCAGTTTGTATTGGGAAAGCCTTCAAGTTCATGAGCAATAAGTAAGGTAATGATAATACAGTAAAGGCTGGCCAGGTCATTTGCGCTGTGTCACCTAAGCGTTTTCTGCACTTCACTGTGTTTTGAGTAGTATGTGATTACTCGAAGAAGCCACAAGTCAGTCATGTGGTGATACGATCACAGATCTCTCTGCTAGGCATGATTGGGGCGTTACTTTCTCGTTCAGGAATAATATCACCATGTCTATTATGGTATGGATAAGTTCTCAGTTGTGTAAGTTAGCAGTAATTAGAGCTGGTTTCTAAGGAATTTCTGCAATTTTATTTGCTCAGTTATGTTGTTCGTGGGTTACCAGAAGGGTCAACGCCAGTCTACGTTTATAGGTCAGACTAGAATGTGAAAATGAGCTCAACATTATTAGGTTTTGTTATACACAATACATTTTCAACCTTTTTTTGTACGCTTTCACTGATCTTATATGTTCACCACTTGGTCATCAGTTTGAGTGTGATGTCCATCTTCTCCATTTTTGAATATTTCAGACACGAAGCAACCAAATGGTGGGCTAAACGTGAACAAGAATGGCGTAATGAAGCCGAAGCACGACAGCAGCTTCTACGTGAAGTGGGTAATGGCATAGTTCTTTTTATTGAAAAGCGTAAATTGAACTAACGGACAAACCAGGCGATTTAAACTCTCGAATGACTGTATCGGATCTTTTGTGCCAAATAACTGCGATCGAATGTGAATGGTGTTAAATATAAGAGTCTATTTCTGTTGCATACTCGGTAACAAATTGGTGTTTCAGAAGTCACTGAGACGGTCACCTGCTCGATGACAATCGATGGTCAGGGTGACTAGTACGATTGGAATAATTTATTATATCCGCATTAGTCTGAGATAAAGAATCAACTCGAGACGACTCGTATAGTGGCTAGATTTCAATGAGAAAGAAACTGTAATTACTTTATCAGAGCTGTGTAGAACACGAATGAAATATCGATATGTGTTTATCTAGTATTGATTACTAACCGTATAAACAATAATTACGTCGGTGATAGACTTTTCGTGAATCTTGATTCAGTTTGTATAAGATTTCCTGCCTCGGCTAGACAAAGACCTAGTTGTAATTTGTTTTCAAGCCGTCCTCAACGAATGAATAACTTAACGCAGATAGGTTGTGGATCGGCATCCCATCCTTTTGATCAAGGATGAATAACAAAGGACCACAGCATGCAATGTGAATTCTGATTTCTTTGGATGTTCTTCTTAATGAACCGAAGGATCAATCTCATTGATTCGTCCAATCTTGTGGGGCGAAAAATGTATCGTACAATAGTACTAGGTCTGCTGATCATAGTTTGACTCACTCGATTCGCATGGAGTCAGCCAACCTCCTATTGGCTGCATGAATAGGTAGGAAGTGAGATCATTGTGTTAATCTTGTTCAATAATTAGCCATGTTGTGATGCTACGGTTTGGAATTTCACAAAGGCAACGCTGGGTTGAAGCTTTTTGAAGAAGTACGGTTGTCCCATGCACAAATAGAATAGAATTAGTAAACGTCTATTTTTGCCTAAACAGTGGAATATTTTCGTTGACATTCTGTAAAGAATAGTTACGAAAATACCGACACTATTAGTTGAACAGTGAACATACATGTCAATATATATCGAGATGAAATTATTGACCAGAAATACATATAACAGACCTTCGTCTGTAGACGACATTCTCCCATGACCATAGCGTTACAATGAGATGATTTTTCTGTACACTTTAGGTTTTAGAGGAACGTCGTTCTCAAATTGCTGAACAATTGGAAAAAGTTCGGCATCAACAACAGGAAGAATTACAGTCGCGAGAAGCGCTTTTAGAGACACTCGAGCGTGCCAAAAACGAAGATGCTATTCAGTCCGAGAAGAGATTGGAGGCAGACGAAGCATACCGAGCAGGATTGGATGTACAAGCAGAGGAAAAACGGGCATCATCGGCTTATGCTTTGAAACAATCGGAATTAGAAAAACTTGAAACTGTGAAAGCAGAAGAGGCGTATGAAGAATTATTGAAACAAGAAGCTGAGCAGTTGCGAAGTACGGAGTCTGCAAAAGACCGCTCGATTAGTTCTCGTCAAACCCATTTTCCATATCAGTGGTCAAAACCTGGCGGAAATATATGGTAAATTGTGAACACACCGAGGTCCGATGTCATTTTTATGTCTATTGTTAACGATGACGCGGTTCTGTGTCTTTCTCCGAATGAACCCTTTAAACTCATCGAACAATTCGGGTGCGGGCAAACTTTGTCTTGAGACAAGCTTCAGTTAAACTCTATAAATTTCGATCTGCACGATTAAACGAAGCGGTTTGATTTGTTTGTTAACTTCCTGTGCTGAATTATTTCACCCCGGTTGACCTCGTATTACAATTTCATTCAAATATAGCCGTAACATGACGAACTCATATGGTTCCACTGTTCAGCGAGTGTTCATTATGCTAAACATCTGAGAATGTCAACCACTTGATTTTCTAGTTTTGAACTAACTTTTTGCTCGTAATGAAATGATGATTAACCATGCGCTATTCATTTTGTTTATCTTAACGCGTATGAAACTAAACGTAAAATGACACAAAGATTATGTGAGCTTTTACAAATCGGGCGGGTGTAATACGAACACGTTTCTATACAATCGTTAAACGTCAAAAGCAAATGAAATATAAACGTGTTTTAATCACGGACTGAACGGTCAGAGTAAGAAACATCTGTGATACACTGTCACTTAATCATAAATTAATGAGGAACCATGTTGTACGTGTAAAACGGCGAAGCTACTCACAATGCGATATTGCTCGTTAGTTCGTTTAGTTAATTAAGTACATATCAGCACAACAATGTCAGTGTACTATGTGAAGCAGAAATGATTTCTTGATCTCTTGAAAGTAGAATGAGAAGTAACTGTCTCGAAAATGATACACGATAAGTCCCAGTGTGGATTAATAAAACGTATGGTTTGCACTCAACGTAAACCTCTTGAATTCAGTTACTTTTTGTGCAACTTCCTGGAGTAGTTTAGTTATATTTGGGTTACTTAAACTTGGCATATGATTTCGGATATACTGAACTCATACGTACACATTTTCTTGAATTATACAGTGGATCGAATTGGAAATTAATCCACGAACATGGTTGTCCTAGGTGTCTAACAAACCCAGTACAATACTCAGGTGAAGAGCAAACTGAACATCGATTCAATCGATAAAAGGTTATTGTGGGCCGTTTTTGTAGACCACACTGAGTTGCTAAATTCTTCATATGTCTGAAATGCATTTTACGTATACAGATAAGTAGCAGAAATATCGTTAGATGAAACGTTACGAAAGGAAACAGTCAGTTAATTCTGTCTCAGATGGTAAATAACATAATAGAAGTCAGGTTACATGTTGGAGTGAATTCTAAACAGAGGTTGGCCTGAACTGCAACAATGTGACTATGAGAAACCTAGCGGTCATACTGATCATGACAATATGACAGATTTCAGCAGTGTGAGTTCCTATACTCAAAACGGATCATCTGTCAAGCAACTTCTGTGGAGTAATCCATTCCCGGAGGTGTTACTCGAGTTCATTTTCAAACCAGGCGTCGACCACTAGATTCAGCACAGAGAAGCTTTGTGATCCCGGGTCTTGTGTAGCGACTTGCCAATAGTTTAAACGCATGATCAGTAAATATCGGTGCAGAAAATCCATAATCATCAAGTTACGTTTCGGTCGACTACAATACCGTCATTTTTCGACAGAACTTCAATCGAATTTGAAAATAGTAATAACACGGTACAGACA
This sequence comes from Paragonimus skrjabini miyazakii, assembly GCA_014338405.1. NCBI lineage: Eukaryota > Metazoa > Platyhelminthes > Trematoda > Plagiorchiida > Troglotrematidae > Paragonimus > Paragonimus skrjabini miyazakii. The sequence continues at coordinate 28,533 of JTDE01006159.1, forward strand.
AGTGCACCGCAATTTGATGGATCTCAGTCGTGTTTGAAAATGGTGTAATACTCTTGAACATATGCCGCTGGAAAGGTCAGCTTTTGAGAACTACTATGGTCTATTGCTTGTGGCTTCTTTGCTGCTAGCTGGGCTACGAAGCCAAGCCGGGAGAAGATAAATTCCATATTTGGACCTACTTACGCATCCAACCCTCTGGCATACGAAACCCACCAAATTATCACCGACCGAACGCGAGATATCAGTCGATTCACGATGGAATCCAACTAAAGTCACTCATAATTCATCAGATCTTCCAGACTACTCGTCAGTAATACAGGATCCTTACTATTTTGCAAACGCTGGTGAATTTGTTGGGCATTTTCTGCATGCAATTAGCAACAAGTGCCTTGTCGAAAAAGTACAATATCGCAGAATTTCTCCATGCTGGATTTAAGCAACCTGCATTATTGTTTAACCAAAATCGTTAATTACTATGGCTGTTGAATCTATATGACCTGAGAGTCGATCACTAACGTGTGGCCGATACGACCACGTCGCACAGCACATTGGTCACCGTCAAACAACATAAATGACGACTCGTCCAATTATTAAGGATTAGAGACGGCGGCGAAGCCGATTACTTTACACAGTAGTGAATAAAATCGTAACAGACGTGATGAATAAGGCAAACTCACGTGGAAATCTCAACTATACAGAACGAGTAAGTTGAACAATGCGTGTAACCAACGCAGACCGAAAAATGCAGCAGTCGGACAGAAATTAGGATCAATGTATAAGATAAACAGCATACTGAAGACAAGTTAGTGGATATAAACTAATAGTAAAAAAAATGTTGAGGTGAGCTTGAAAAACAGCTGACTGGATAAGAAAACGGTTTGACGGACCTATAAAAAAGGGATTACCCGCAAAAGCTGTCAAGACTTATTCGACTGTCCAAAAGTAGTTTTGTTGTGGCCAATATAACAGTACCACTGGTGGGACAAAACAATAAGGAACATAAAGTTATGATTAACGATTAAGCCGATAATGACTCTGGATATTCGCATCAGCTGCCCATCAATAAATGGGAGATGGTCTCGGTAAGCCGGGTATGACAGATTAATACTGTGGGTTGGTTTGCAGAACGGAAAAGGAGAGGACAGATGGAATTGTACGGCATGAAGAAAAATTTGGAATAGGTTGAAACTTTAACCCGAACAACTAGGATTCTTCAGGTCAGCAGTCTAGAATCAGACGAGCACAACACACAAGCTGGCCAACAACTTGTCAACAAACTATCACAGTGGACTGCATCGAGTCAATAACGGTCGTTTATTTTAAATATTCAAAATCTGTGAATTTGCTAACTGACATCTTTAACGTCTCCAAAGTAAACACTATCACAAGTTCTATGAACTCAACGATTTTCAAATACCTCAAGAATGCAGTTAACGACGCATAAATCCCTGTACACATCAACCCAACTCTAATATTCAGTTGTTTTTCAAACTAAGATTTCAAATAATGTTGTCGGAACACTGGTTTAACAAGTTGTTCGTCAGAAATTATCGTCGACATTATTTTACTTCTAGAAGTCATAGTCTACCCAGTCGTGTTATATCATGTTACAGTGAGCTATCATGCATTTAGCGTCGACCTAATACACTCCGCATCTGTTGGGGCGGTATGACTGGTCGTAAAACGTTAACTTTGCCTTCAAGTTACCGTGTGATATCCAACATTTCGGTATTAAAGTGTAATAGGAAACGGATAGCTCACAGTGCAAAAGGAGAGTACTAACAGTGGCTTACTGAAGGCAATATATTGATGAGGTTCACATAGTGCACTAGATATTTCTTGAAAAAGTTGCTGTAACCGAACATTGTTGATTTGAGATTCCAGTTTTCTCTGCCAAAATTTGTCAAATGGTTGACAATTCCCTCAGTTATTATACACCATAATATTCGCAGGATTTCCCATTTCCTGTTCTACTTGCGTTTCGGCTAAACTATGTTGGCCTGCTCACATATTTTGTTTTACCATAATGCATTCACTGAAGTCAACGTGATCACCGTATGCTTTCTTTTACGCCTGTAAACCAAGTCTGGTGTTCAGTAACAGCCAAGTAAGGAGAACCTTGTCACCATAACCTATCCTGGAACCTCTGTTTAACTATCCTATTATCGCTTCAAACAGTAAAACATTTCTGTTCTTCAATACCGATGGGTTTACGTGAAGAATTACAGCCGTTTCTTTCAACGATATTTTTTCGGGGAAAAGGTGTAAAACCTGTACGAGTGCTACGTCAGTTATCACTGTGTCTAGTATTTCGTAAATTCAAACGATCCTTTTCCAAGACTTGGGTTGTATGTTTGTGTGTAGTCAGTACATCAAGGCAAGTGTCTACCATACAAATAAAAACTATTTTGGTGAATAATTGAAGCAAAAGCTGAGAATATCACTTGCGGTCTCTATGACACAAATCTGGACATAACGACTGCTCCATTATTTGGTAAGTAACCGACCGGTCATTAAAGAAAAATTTTGGAAGTCCCAATCGAAAATGGGGAACAGAAAACAATTTCCCGGGTAATTTTGCCAAAATAGTTGACCAAACTCGATGTCCACGCTGACCAAATGACGGTGAACAAGGCTGTAAACCCCTTTCGTGAAGAGTTTGATGAAGAGTACAAGAAGAACAGAATGCATAGGATAAAAAGAATGAAAAGCAGGAATATAAAGCATGAAGAGAGATGTCTTGACCGCAATGAGAACGTATTCTGTTCCACAGCCGTCTATACTACCGCAAAACCAACGACCTGAATGGCCGTCCATTCCAATTTTGGCTTAGAAACGACCACAAACTGATATGACGAACAGGTAATGCGATACTTTCTTTAGCATTCTTCATGCTGACTTTTTAGTATACAGCGTAAACATGTAACTGAAGATGCTTTTCGTGGATTATTGGTAAGATTCACTGGTGACCCACGTTATTCTTGAGGATATTCCCTTGTCGTAAATACGTAACAGCTGATCGCTGCGATCAGTTAGACGACGTTTTATTACTGTGTATGTGGAACATTGGAGAACAGGCTAAATTTCAAAGATTGTTTCAAACCAGCATTTTGAGTCTGACGACAAATCCTCACGTGCAAAACTCTGCCAGATGAAATAATCTATCGCCACACGGACTCAAAAGCACTGACGATATTGACAGCCTCCAAAACATTTGTAAACTTGCAGCTACATTGTTGTTTACTGTGACTCGGCCCTACGATTACTTCAGTACCCGTATTATGATCCATAGCGGTTGATATAAAGACCTGACGAAACGTTTTTCAACTATTTTGGAGGTCAATGTGAGTATCTGTTGTCTAGAGCCAGCATACGTGGACACATTTCAGGGTGTTTCACTTCAAATGTTTATATATATATATCGAAGAACGATAGAGCCATCTAAAACGGTCAACCATCTATGACTCATATAACTAAATATTAAGCTACGGCTGAGTGAGTTAATAATGGAGCGAATTGCATGCGGTCGAACAAACGGCTATTTTATATTTACCGCCATTTGTCACCGTTTTGCAACTTGTCCAAACGCATACTCGAGCGGGAACACTAATTTGCAAATCCGTTTTCGTTACTTGTTTTCCGTACGTTCGATTATGTTTGAAAAATTGTTTCGGCAAATGCCTATCAAAAATGATTTGAATAGAAATTGCACAGTTTATTCTGTATTCTTTAATAGCTGACACCATTTCTTTTCAAACCATTTTAAACCTTTGTTTCCGTCGTATAGTGTGGTTTTCCGGGTGGGCAATCTCTCAAATCGACTGATTTGTCAATTATGTATCAGTGGATGAAATAAGATAACCATGGTTTCAGTATCGCCTACGAGTCTGGCTGACTGAACCTTATAGATTGCTGATCGACTTACATCAGTGGTTGAAGGAATACTTAATCATTCGACTGGTTTTAGTGCTTTTGAAGTATACGGCCTCTAAGCAAAGGACCTAGCCGGGTCACGACATTAAAGATTATAACAGGTTTTGACTTCCATGCTATTTCTTGATTCCGTCCTTCATTCCACTGAAAAATGCACTTGTCCTTGTGTCACAGCACAAGAAGCGTCATCAGTGACTTATCAGTATAATAATCAAGATATATTCATAGGCCGAATTCATGAAAACTCTATACGGTCACCGCCGTAATTCGTTCGATTTTACCATACTTAATGCTAGAGTAGCTGCTATAGACTTATTGGTAGTGCAGCATACTGTTCATCACCAAGTGACCCACGTTCACGTCTTGTCAATTAAAACACTAATTGCAGTATGTAACACGGATTGCAAAAATAAAATAAGAAGGATTCTACAGTATGTTGGTCTGTATGAATAAAGACTATGGTAGAATGAAATAGGTCTGGAGCACAAGCCGAAGAAAGTCTTGGGATCAGAAAACATGAGTATTCTAAAAGATGAATGTCATGAATGGCTAGAATGATATATGCAAATGTCAAGGTGATCACTTGCATCCGTGGCTGATATCAATTAAGTAGATTTGTTTGTACCATACACATGCGATTAGATCAGTAAAAACGTAGAGATAGATGAAGAAGTTGTAAAGGTGTGAATGAACCAGGATTACCAGACGTAATCATGCAGTGTATTCTTCGCGAGTAGTTCTATGCGACTTAACCAATATTTCCACTTGTTACATGATATAAACTATACGAATAACGGTTAAACAAGAAAAGTACTACAAAATAGTGTGTACCGAATGAACTTTTAGGGTGGACGGAGAGTTCATTTTATAACGCCATCACCCGAAAAGATATTTCAGTAGAGATATGCATACACAGAGATACATTGTTCCTGAACACAACTTATTGTCTCCACTCTTAAGTTTCACATAATGGCATTCGGAATAATCACTCAGTCGCAGCAAATAAATTCTTCATAAGTACGATAATGGTATGGTAAGGCAGGTCCAAACGTTTACGTCCCGTTCTACACGATCGTCTGTTATTCTCCACTATTTATTTTACTGTTCTTTTATCAGCCGTTTCAGTGAACCGGATTATCTTATACGGGAAGGGTGTACAGACTTGACAGTGCATTTCTAGCATAGATCCTATTAGATTGAGACCAAAGAAGAAATACGAATCCAGCTGGCACTGATAGTTACTAGTATGGAAATTAGGGTGATAGGGTGAGTAGAAAACTACTGTCCTTATGTCCCAGTTCAGGATGCTCTTAAGGATGTTATTATGCTTTATTTCTTCCTTGGACGGATAGAGAAGGTGCCCGAATGAGTCCCATTCAATAGGCCGCATGAAAAATATAGTACCCTGGAAAATGTAAATGCCAAGTTCGGGTTACCTGATTGTTTTTGTTGGTTTCTTGCCTTTAACGGTATCACTAATTATCAACCTTGCTGCACTAATTCTGTCTCCGTTTGAACAGTGAATTCACATATGCTGAAGTAGTGATATTGTAGTTAATGTTTCGAAATCGAATTCCATAGCACGCAGTGCCCTTTGCGTTATGTTCAGTAATACTAGATGGATCACACTGATATACAAGCGCATGCTGCTCTCCTTCAGCGAGTTTAGCACATCTGCATTAACCTGAACATAACCCCAGTCTACTTGCTGTTTGGTGTGCGAAATACTTTCGGAAACACAGGTTCAGATGATGCATAAGACCGTGAGGGTATTCATCTGACCTCTCCTTAATACGCAATATCGCTTCCTTTTGGTTTGCATGTTTGCTGGTTTGTGCGCGTCAGAGGCGTCGTACACATTTCTGGCATTCTCGCCCGTCTGACGACTGGACTTAGGCCACTGTAGTTATTTCAGAAGCGACACAACTATGGAAACCCTGACTTTTTGGTTGACCCTTGAATAAGCGACAGAATCAACATTTTTAATCGTGGAAAGCTGTGAAACCACAACATGAGCTTGGAAATTTTACATATCAACTCTTTTACCCACTTAACTTCGTTATGTGTAATGCAGCAAATGAGCCGTAGTAACCACTGCTTATAAGTGTGGTTTGGATACAGACGAGACCTCCTGTAACAGACCTCCTGTAACAGTACGTCGCTTACTCGTTCGTTTTTTCAGCTTACGAAGGGGTCCATTTACGTGTGCTTAAGACTCACCGGTTAAGTGCATGTATGCATTAAAATACCACTTAAAGATATTTCGCTTGAAAACCACGTCATGCAGTCATGTAAGTGTTACAGCCTGACCTTTGACAAATGACATAATAACAAACCATAAGCAGTGTTAAATGCAACTCACTATGACTGCACTCATTTAATCTGTGACACCTTTCCATTAGCCCGGTAGATTGTTACCCAACACTTATCTTCCAGACATCTGTTACTTTCCGGTATCATCAAACAACGGTAAATACTGCTAGCAGTGCAGATAATATTGTTAAGCTACTGTATGCGCTTTGGTTTAGTTTACCAATTATTTTGACTATTTCGCAGCTGATTTTGACTGTTTAAGGCAGTGGCAATATTGTAGCGAAAAGGCGTCCAATAAAGCACAATCTTTATTGTCCAACTCGCTAGTTACCATGCCACAC
>JTDE01006162.1:0-15381 GCA_014338405.1 Paragonimus skrjabini miyazakii
TCTTCAAAGTATGAAGGGCTGCTTCAAAACTGGTGTATTTCTACTCCGACTTTTTCATTACGCGTAATCCGCTTCAGACTGTAAACGGATTCGCCCACCTGGGTATCACTATCTCGTCAACTTGTAATATTGCCAATAACAAATCAACGAGGATTGCAAAAGCACGAGTTGCCTTTGCCTAACTGAGTCATCTATGGTGTCGGAAAAACGTCCGGTTGTCACTTAAAGGAAGGGTATATAATGCTTTTATGCATTCCCTTTTGCTCTATGGTTCGAAAAGTGATCTTTCTGTAAGGAAGATATTAGCAGGTTTGTTGTGGTTGACCATCGTTATCTTCGTTAGTTGGCCCACATTGGATAAGCTGATCACGCGAAGAATGTGGTGATTCGCGGGTGCAAACTCCGGAACGCCTGTGATGCACAAAATGTGGCTGAATAATCGCATTACACATGTAACGTTGGTTGTGTCACGTACTCTGTGTGCCAACTGAGCGTTTTCTCTACCGGGCAACGTATAAGGTGACCACCAGCCGCTGGACAAAACCTCGTAATGATCAGGTAACCACGTTGTTAAATCGTTCCTGACGATTTAGGGGAATTCGCTCAATTCCAATAGCGCTTATTCAGACGGTCGGGTTAACGGGACTATCTTTCAAGTCTAAAGAACGTCAGAAAAGTTGATCGAAAGGATTGGAATTTATACGGTACTTGAATGTGAATCAACCGGGTAAACAAATTATCCAACAAACGAGTTCAAAATGGGACAAATAGGCACGTGTTCACAAACAGCAACCAGTCTACGGGAGCTGACCTCGGTAAAACAATCGGGTACAGGTAAACATGAGAACGCTTCAACACCAAAGAGGAAGCTATAACAGATAGACAATGATTGCTGTACGGAAAAAAGTAGACATTTTATGTGCAATTATGGTACAAAATTCGTCATGACTGTTTACTGCACACAGCAGAAAAATAAAGGCAGATTAGGGATAGGCTTTCTACAACCAAACCAAATGCACCTCTACGGATTCATCGTTCCCCATCATACCAGAAAAAAGACGACAAATATACCAGACGAACTTCAACAAGTCCAAAAAACGTATCCACGAATTTTGATGACCCTCACTGCTCCATTTAACAAAGCGGATAAGTGTCATCCGCTTGATAAAGGTCCTTATGATCACTCACATCGGGGGCTTGAAACGCTATTCCAGATGGAAACTTATCGTAGTAAATGGAGTGATTGCATCCGCACCATGATTGGTTCTTTCGCTTAGTCTTCCTTCATTCAATCAAGCCTTCTTAGGAACGTTTTCTTCTATGATTTTCGCATCAGTTTTGATGTGAACGGCAGCAAGAGTCACAGTATCTTCTGGTCAGGCTCTTGGCTGCAAGAACAGCGATTGTTTGTATTTGCAAGTGAAAGTTCACCTCCATCAAGAATAGGTAAAACACACCTAGCAATTTCTTTAATAAAAATGTAAGCAGGCTTCAGGACAACCGAAGTTTTTAGCTTCTTTATGCAATTAGCAGGAGTTATAGATTCAACCCTACCAGTGTCAACAATGAAGGAATACTTGAGACCACCGGTATCGGTAAATGATTGTTATATGATGAGTAGAATTCATAGAATCAGTACAAATTACAGTAAGAGCAATGAATTGTAAATAAGAAGAAAGTTTCTGCTCCTTTGAGGAAGTCTGGATTAACGGCGTTCTCCAACTACGACAAGCGGCTTGAACGTGACTCACCTTGCCATTTTTATGCCACTTGGAACTGCGAAATGAAAACGTAAATTGAGAACGCTTATTATCATATGACTTACAGTTAACTCCGTGTTGGACAAAATTAGGATTAGAATGCTATGGTTAAAATGCCGTATTTCTCTGATAAGTTACCTTTTTGAACTGCCGCTGTTGTTAGTGTGCCCACTTTCCAGCATTGCTGGTCCTATGTATCTCGACTGGTTGTTCATCCACCGTGGTAATAACCTCTTGGGGTTGTTCACAAGCAGCTGTGACAGATTGGAAAGATGCCTCCCTCAACAGCAACAACATTTGCTGGAGACCAGGGGCAGCGATACCTGCGATTAATCGATCTCTTGGTTGAAACTGTAGATGACCACCGAAACTAACCCCTGCTCTTTCAGTTTAAAATAGAAGAAACACAGATTTCTTGGTTTTCTTTTTTTCTTACCATACGGAATTTCATTCTTCCCACAACCGTAAAGCTGACGGGCAGAACCGACTTGAATAGCGAATACTTCAAAGAGCGCGTGGCATTGAAAGTGGCGAATCCAAAACCGTCAGATTTTTAGTCAGAGCATACGCACCATTGCCAATGACCGTGAAGAAATGCGGCTTTTCTTCACCTTCCTGATATCTTTACGAGTGATACATCGAAAATTTCAAGGCGTTCAATGTAATCTTCGATTTTCCGCGAAATCAAACGAATGTTTAGATGTTCTTGATTGCAAAAATCCTCCACAAGAAATATTCTGACAGCGACGACAGCTGTGGTAGGCGAAAACAAGCAATAATAGTCGGAAATGTACTCAGCTGAAACCAAAAGCTGGTTTCTACGCAGTAGTAATAACGCAGCTCTTCTGCCAACAAAATTATAACGTAATCAGTGTTCTTTACAATACAGTTGCTCACTCAGTAAAACAACAATGACACAAAATATTCCATTATAAATCACAATTTCTACCTTCTGCCTTTCAATTATCCGTATGTTTTACGCTGCGACTGATAATTACTGCATCCACCCGAGAACCGGTGATTCAGTGTGCTCGCAAATTGGAGCAGCAGCAGGTGGAGATCAATTTGGGACAGGTCATCAGCCGTCAAACCAACTTCAACCAAAATACGCGCAGACGCACTAGTTGAGATAAGGAAGAAACCTGCATAGTTGAACGTGGTTTCGCTTGTACCGCCTCACACAAGTAAAACCTAATTCTTAGTAAGCCTGTTACTTTTAAATTTAGACCCGAATCTTATTACAGGCACTTATAACAATAATTTCCATCACCAACATTCATATTTCAACTAAAACATCGAAACAACCGTTAAAATGGATAACCCGTGGAAACCCCTTCGCAAACGAGGAATGAAGTAGCATTTGCCGTACCCTCATATAAAACACGCAAATACAGTAAGCAAATTTTCATTAACTTGAGCCCATCTGTTGTACATCTTATCGTCGGATGGTGCATCGCAAAGTTAAACGCGTGTAACGCGAAAGTTAACATTTCTTCGCTGCCGTAACAACCCTATTTATTTATTATTAACCAGGTCGTCACTTCCATCTTTTTGCTGCAAACCTTCGTACGTGATCAAACAGTTGCTTGAACTAATAAGAATGCCCACCAGCACCCCAAGAACTATAAAGTACGACTCACATTACGCGCTCGTTCACTGTACTTTCGTACTATCTGTTCGTACCAACTTTCGCTTACTCAAGCGTCAACTTCGCGAATCAGTACTAGACAATTTGTCTAACCATAACTTTATTCTCAACTAGCGATTTCGGTTAGTTTGGTTCTTATCTGCCGTTTTGGTCCAACTATTATTATTTTGTTAGTGCCCTGGACTTCTACATTCATGCAGTCGTCCTCATATGTCGTTTTACGTATTCATCGTTTCCAGTATTATTTTGACTCCGTCGTCACGTTTCACACTACAACACGATGGATTATTCTGACTAATGATCCTGACCTTTAGCCGCTATAAACCGGGTATTTCGCCTACCTTTTAAACCTTGGATTATATTACAATGGGAAGGACGAAACGCAATATAGTAGACAGATCAAAAATGTCTACTTTCGTGAGTGATTTTTTTGATAAGCAACCGTTCGGAACGTGTTGCAGTGCTGGAAGTCGTTGCAACGGTAACACGTCAGGTGTATTTGCGTATGGCAGCCAACCATCCGTGCACGTTTCCGACCAGATACTCTCCACCACAAGTAAGCAGGCATGGGACCCTTGCACACATGTTGCCACAGTCAACTCACGGTAACAACGACACGTGCAGGCAGAAGCTGAGGCGCGCGAGGACGAAGTGTGTATTCATTCAAACAATAGGCAAGTAGTTTATATGTACAATGAACATAATAGATATGAGGAACAGTATGTAACAAGAGAACTAAAGGGTAACACACTCTACATAATTTCCCCCCCAGAGCGTTAGGGGCGAGAAAACGCTCGATAATTAAGGAAGCAGACAATTGGTCAGTATCGATGATCTTTATAGATGGTCGGCCATCTAACAGTCTATCCAGAACGGGTGTGTGATGTGGAAGACTTGGACTGGGAAACAAGAATAAGGGCATGGTCACTGGTGTCACACATAGGTTGTGAGTCGGTAGACATATTGCAAGTAATTGAGTATTTTGATTGGGTTAATGGAATATCACGTAGTTTTAGGGAGGGGTTGACACGCAGTTGACGAGGTTCTGGGTCATTAACCTGGGATTTCGCGAGGGAGAGAAGGTCAGTGCCACATGTGGATAGCTGATTGACATCCGAGCGAGACAAAGCGTCGGCGACGACGTCGCTGGAACCGTCTATAAAACGAATGTCGGTAGTGAACTGTGAGGTAAAATCCAAATGTATTGTTTCTCTAGGGGAGTACCGATCTGGAGGGGAGCTGAAGGCAAACACAAGTGGTTTATGATCAGTAAAAACAATGGAGTTGCGGCCCTCCAGAATATGTCGAAAGTGTTTAATGGCAAGGTAAATGACCAGTAACTCACCACCAAAGGTACTGTACTGCGTTTGCGCTGATCGGAGTTTTCGAGAGAAAAAGGACAAAGGTTAGACTATACCATTGACGTTTAGTTATATGACAGCGCCAACAGCCGACTGAGATACGTCACACTTCAATATTAGCGGCGAGTGTTCTTCCGCCCTCAGATGTGTTAATGTGGTGGCTTGAGACACAGCATTTTTGGCTGCAACGAACGCAGTATTGGCCTCAGAAGACAAAAAGAAGTGCTCAGGATTAGCTTTTAAAATGTTCGTGGTGGGTTTAAACAGTTATGAAAACCGTCGAATAAAGCGACAATGATATTTCACGATGCCTAGGCAGCATCGAAGACTTTTCAGGGACTGTGGCTGTGGGTAGTCTTTAACAGCACTGATTTTCTCTGGTAAACATCGGATACCGTCACTGTCAATTCGATGTCCAAGGAAATCGCTGAAGGTAACTCCGAAGATGCATTTCATGGAGTTTACTGTCACACCGGATTGAGCAAAACATTCCAATAGATTTCGAAGGTGTGACTCGTGCTGTCCAGTATCTTCACTTGCGGCTAAGACGTCGTCAATATAAACGTACACGAAATCGAGACCACGAAACACTTGGTCCATAAACCTTTGGAAAGTTGGTGCGGCGTTCCGTAAGCCAAATGGCATGCGGACGAATTCATAGATTCCAAAGGGAGTAGTAATTGCGGTCTTCGGGTCATCCTCCGGGGCCACGGGGATTTGATGGTAAGCTCAAACCAAATGTTTTTTAGAGAAGATAGTCGTCCTGTTCAACCCAATTGAGAAGTCGTGGATTTGAGGGATGGGGTATCGATCTGGAACGGTAACGTTGTTAAGGGGACGATGATCACCGCGGGGGCGCCAGTTACTCGCCTTTTTTTGGAACCATGTGAAGAGGTGAGGCCCACGGACTATTTGAAGACTGGATAATGCCAAGTCGTGAAAGGTGTTCGAATTCCGCCTTCTCCACTTTGAGTTTATAGGGTGGCAAACGTCTATGGCGTGCAAAAGTGGGTGGACCTTTGGTAACCATGTGGTGAAAAACATCGTGTTAAGGTGGTGACGTTAGGTTAGACGGATTGATGAGTTGTGGAAATTGTGGAAGGATCGCAGCAAAACCGTTATCTGGTAGAGCCGATCGCAGTCCAAACGAATTGATTGATGTAGCCCTACCCAGTACGCACGAGGTGGTCGTGCTATCTATCAATTTCCTACTACCAACGTCTACTATGAGTCCAAAGGATGATAAGAAATCAACGCCAATTATCGGGTGTTGTACATCTGCCACCGTACACCTCCAGGGAAACTGACGCCTAAGGCCAAGATCCAGCGTGAGAAGCTTCTCACCATATGTTGGGATCGTCGAACAATTAGCAGCCTGTAGTGTGTACGATACCGGTTGAGGACTGCGTTAGTCACCTTTCGGTGGAATAACGCTAACCTCTGCGCCTGTGTCAGTGAGAAAATTCAGCGCAGTTGAACGGTCGAACACGTAGAAAAGGCGACAGTTTGAGGAGCTATGAACAGCCGTCGTCAGTACTGTCCGGCCTCGGCGTTTCCCGAACGGGAATTATCCTGAGCAAAACTGCATGGCCTGGTACAACGGATCGCTTTAGAACCGAATCGACGATGATAATAACATACGTTCCGATCAACTCGTCGTCTGCGTGAACGGCTTCGGGATTGGCGGCGATATGAAGGGCCTCTCGATTGTGTTGTCAGTTGTTTAGTTATTGCAAAGAGTTGTACGGTCATGTCGGAGAATTGCTGCTTCAGCGCGTCTGGTTCGGTTTGCCAGCTATGGCTCGACGACACCTCTGGTAAGTGTACATGGGATACCGTTCGACTTTTATAACTCTCGTATACCCGGTCAGCCAGTTCTGCAAGTTTTTGAAGCGGCGTGACCTCATCGAGTATGGACAATATTTTTCGGATATCGTGCGGAAGATTTTTGTGCCACAGCTCACGCAGAATTGGTTCGTTCACGGTATGTTTGCTGTGTCATTTGACGGAGGAGTTGTGAAGGAGTTCTGTCGCTCAACTCTACTCCTGCCAGAAGCCTTCGCGGGTTCTGCTCATCGGTTGCTGCAGTTCATACAATGATCGCGGCCTTTAAATTGTCATATTGGCTAACACTAGGTCGAGTGTAGATGAGGTCGGCAACTTCAGTAGCGACCTGCTCTGGGAGGTCGGCAACTATAAAATTATACATTGACTTTTGTGAGCGTATCCGTCTATAGTCAAAGATGATTTCGACTTGATCGAACCAAAGCCTGGCACCACGACTACTGAACTCGGGTAGTTTAACACAAAGTGCATTTTTCACAGCAGTAAGATATGGTTCAGAATCAGCCATGTTAAGGGAAAATAAATTCACTCACAAGAAGAAGGAACCGATTAAGCAATGAAGGGGGGAAAAGATTATTCGGACAGTATGCAGAAATGTAAATCTTTAAGCTAACTATAAAAAGAAATCAACAAGGGCTCACCAATTATGTAGTGGAACCAAGAAACAAATTGCCAATGTTAACAAACAATCTGCAGTAACTGTCTACGGTGAATTCAACCACACTACGTTCGCTGTAAGCTAGAAGAACGTTCCTGTTAGATATCAACAAATTCTAACAAATTCAGTTCCACCAGTGTATTAAAATCTACTGTTGCCACAGTCAACTCCCGGTAACGACCACGTGCAGGCAGAAGCTGAGGCGCGCGAGGACGAAGTGTTGTACTGATTCAAACAATAGACAGGTGGTTTATATGTACAATGAACATAATAGATATGAGGAACAGTATGTAACAAGAGAACAAAAGGGTAACTGACTCTACATTTCTTATGCCTCCCCATATACGCCGAAGATGAAAACAACCATACGATAGGGTCATTTCTGACCATTTCAAAGAGCAGCATCTCATCGACCAGCATCTACCTGAAATCTTGCAATCAAGGAGAATTAGTACAAATATCGCATAGTCGATGAAGCTGGAAATGTTGTCATACATGGTTCACTATCAAAGGTGTTAGTGTTCCTGTTGAAATGCAGTACCATCACTGTATGTTCGTATATTTCCATTTCGATCATATCTTTAAAATGCCGCAAAATGAAGCACTCTCAGGCTGTGAAACAACGTATTCCATCTCGAAAATGACAACCATCGCATTTATAATACCTGAAAAAGTGAGCTAACGCCAATAACGAGTTATTTTCGCGAAAATGGTGGAAAGTTTTCATCACCAAACCAGTACTGTTGGGACTTATTCGATGTATTCCAATTTATCCATTAACGCCGCTTATTTACAATTGACGTACTGTAGGTACTTTGCCTAAAATTCCGATTTAAATATTTCAAAAAATATTTAAAAATCGAGAATTTGCGCCAAACGGACCGTTCTGCCTTCTGAATGATCTTGAAGGCGAATCCCGTGAAACGGATAATTGTTATATTTTCTCTTACGAAACCGATCCTCTTGGGCGAAAAACTGAGCCCCTAGTTTTATTTCATTGTTCATGCCGTTGTGTCTGTTGAGCTGGTTAGCCATATTAAAAGTACTTCATAGGTTAGTTATCCTAATGAGTACCTAGTCATTTCGAACACTGGTATAGTCGAACATTTATTTCTATTGATTTCCTAAAGTGCCTTAAGACGTTAGATGTAGAAATCTGTTGAGCCATTGTGAAAGACATCACTGAATATATTTAACGACGCTTGGTTCCATTCAACTCATAGTTTTCTATTCTAGATCCAATGTGAACGATTGCCTTTTCTCATTTGATGACTCTGGTTCATCAGTTGTTGGTTTGGAATGTGAAAATTCTTTTGAATACCACTCTCCCATCGTTTTTCGATTATATTAGGCGAGGAATGTGCAATTCACTTCTTTGAAGATACAAAGCGTTCGGTGGTTTCCGTATTAAAAATAATTTTCCTCAAACAGAGGCAATTCCTTGTTCACGAAACAAAAGATCAGTCCATATGACCAATGTGGACCCGCCAAAAAAGGGTCAGCACCCCTTTGCACTTTTCCTCTCAGGCTAAGCACAGCGTGACTTCTCCAAACGTTATGTCTTTGTCTAGCCACTCTTAATTTACTCGCAACGACTATCTGCATATACGATCTCAAACTGACGCGTTTGTAATGCAAGGGCGGTCTGTTAAATTCTCAGCCACTAGAGCTGCGTGTAGTCCGTAGACCGCGAATATCTCTGTTAACTTTTGGTTAGATAATTTTTCTAGCCATTGAAGTTGTTGAAATTTCGTGGCATGCTTCAGTTTTTGAAATCCTAAAATTCCGTTATCTGAATTTCTTCGTTTCAATCTTCCGAAGACGTAAACAAAGAATGTGCGGTATTCTATTAACAGAGATAAATGGAAAAATAACGAAGCATTGCATTCTACGTTATTTTGGGGAACCGATAGTGGAATACAAGGAAAATCGACAACGTAGACATGGAAACGTGGTTTTGTATAAATTCGGACTTAATTGAGCAGGAAAACGTGATTATACTTCCAACGATTGGACTGTTTTTAATACATGGAGACTAAGCTGTTTATAAAATTGCCAACGTAAGGAATGTTTAGAAAATTATTTCAACGTGAGGCAGTGCACGAAAACTGGGCAAGTCAGTTGTATTTTCTTTATTATATTCGCCTTGCTTGGCCATTCTTTCCTACCACTATTGTAAATTTTTCGGGGAATCACGGCGTACGTCGAAATGGAGACCAGGTGACCTGCTGAACAAAAGACAACCAGAAACACTGCCCACTTGAAAGCTTACAACGCTCATAACTGCTCCGTCTACTTTTCCGACATCACAAGCTATGCCAAACTATACTTCATGCTTAGACACTTACAACTGCTACGTCCATTTGTCCCACCTTACGAGTTAAGCAAAACCGTACCCCATGTTGAAACACATTGGTGGACGAGTGAAGTCATTGGGGTCAGAAACATGCGGACATTAACGTGGATTATGTATCCGAAGATTGTAGAAAAATGTACATACTACCTCCGCCTTTCGTCAGCACAAAATGTAGACTTTGGATTTCACGTGTTCTAGGTGTCCTTCCGGATGGCCGAAGTCGTGTGTCAGATAAAGTCTACATCATCATGTCGTTCACCGCATCTGGTATCTTCAAGATAACTGTGTACGCCTATATAAAGGAACTTACTTTCTTCACTCATATCAAGAGGATATTCGCTCCAGGTTATGTTGATTTGCCTTTTTTTGGTCCGTTTGCTGTCGACGGACCGGTCTAATTCGACATCCGTTGTGGATGGTGTGCGGGATTAGCTTTCCATAATTACTGGGGAAGTGTGAACAACGGCTGAATTAGAGGGAATTGACATGAATAAGGATTCGAAAGGTGCACTTTCCAGGTGACTGAGGTTGAGGCTGCTTGTCACGGAATGGACACTCGTTGATGTCTGTCATTTAGGTATATTTATGGTGAAAAATCCGCTGATCGGTATCACAGCAGTGGCTGTGCACCTGTACCGGGCCGCCGCAGTGTCCGCAAGGCAGTCCTGTTTTAGGCTTTTTCACCTACCTTGGCTGCATATTGCCTGTAGGTGAACACTTGAGTAAGCCGTACGAGGATAGGCCGGTGGTAGCGCGTTCCACTATTTTACAGGCAAACGCAATGATGTTTTTGAAGCAGGTCGCCGCCGTGTGATTGTTGTAATCATGCAGTTTTTGAAGTACATGATGCAAGGCTTTATGGTGACGGTTGAAATTGGCTGCAGTAAGCGGCCGAAGCTTTGGGCCCACCAACCGTTGAACTGGCAAGCTGGACTCAGCCAGCCACAGTTCATGTAGGGAGACGTAACCTTTACAAACAGAAGGGAAAACTACAAAAAAAAACCATAGGGGTAGAAATATTTTCGAAACACCGACGGAATGTGTACGCATGAAATCCATTTTGTACGGCGAAAGCGTCGTCATCTTGTTGCACACGAAGCTACAATAATCAACGTGATTACTAGAAAACCGCTTACCTTGCACTCACATACTGTTTTGAAAGGAATTCGTGGAGTCTGTCCTTTCAGATGTTTTTGGATAAGGTGATTTGCAACCGTGGTCATTCTGTGAAGAATGTTCTTCACGTATGGGTCAACATCGACAACCTTTCGACGGTCGCACCTATAAGTCGTTTGTATTTCATACTCCTAAAGCAGCCACTCGCTATAGATCCATATGTTTTGAATGGCAACAACTAGAAAGTCTCTTGGGTGCGTTCGCTTCTTCAACCGCCCGTTCGCGTTCTCCAGCCTATTATTCATGTGACTATCAAAGTGGACAAGATCGCTTTGTCCACTTCGGCTTGATGGACAGCAAATTACACAACAAATAATTCGAAAACTTCCTATCGGTTCGGCCGATGATACGCAAATAACGTTTGAACCTACGGTAAACAGTATAAACGTGCAACCTACTCTTCCACATTGTCTGCCGCAGCCAGTCGGTGTAAGAGATAACGACTGCGAAAAGAGTTTGTCTTTAAACAAATACTATGGACGAATTTTACCCATTTACATGCTTACGTACAGCATCACATACATGAAGGTGACACAATGAGATGTCGCAGCCGAACACTACATACGCTGCCCTCATTTGCGCAGCCATCTTATCCGCGACAAACGTTTTTACTGCAATCTGTTGGCCCAACATTTCTCGAAAAATTTCCAAGTCTACGTAGTATAGCATGCTTCTCATCACGAACGTACCCGTAAATCACGGGTCGGCCACGTTCCACACCACTTGTTACGAGGAATTGATATAACTTCCGGCTTCGAAAGTATGAGGAAATATACAATGACATAATCGTGTCTGTTTGTCCCGTGGGTGAGATCCACGTTCACAATGTGCGGGAAACGTCGGAGTAGTTCAGTTTGCGTTCGCTGGGCAAGGCAGATGTACGTATATCTGTTGCCTTTATCTCTTATGGTGCGCACCACACCTACCGCATTAATCACCGACAGGACTTCTTCAACTTTCTCTAGTGTTCCGCGACCAATCTTACTTAACGAACTTACTTGTCATTGCACACTTTAAACTGCGGCGGACGTTTCCAGCGTCAGCGGTTGCGACAGACTTCCCGTTAATGCCCGCTACATACCGCTTAATGTCAGCAGTTGGTTTATCGTACCGAAAGAGATTCCTGCATTAGTTCAATTGACTGACGGTGAGTCCACGATTCGTAGGATGGGACTCACTTAGCAGAAGACTGAGAGGGTGGTTGTGCTCCAACTCGGAAGAGCTCACAACCAGACATGTATCTCGTCGGATCACATGAAATCGTGCTCTGCAACATGTGCCGCAAGAAATGATCTGTTAAAATTAACAACAGCTAACCCATTAGACATGTCGCACACAACCTGCACACACCTACGCCATTTATACGTTGTAAGGTGATAATAAATCGGCGCAGTTTTCAGAAAGCCATGTCATTTTAACTTACTGTACTTCAGAGCTCGTCACACGAAGGTCAATAACGCCCACCTCATCCATGTATCAGTGACGGCACTCCTGGAAGTATGAGAAAGTGCAAAATTCACTATTCTCAAGGATCGCCTTGAAAGTCGCAATAAAATATATTGCCTACAAAGAAATAAATAAATAAAGGTAAATAAAATAATCAACAAATGAAAAAAATTGGAAAAATTAATTAAAAATAATTCCAGCATCGTTGTGTTAACATTGCCACAGGCAATCGACCACAACAACAGCTATATGGAGTCTTGAAAAACAAACACGATAAGGTCGTTTTTTATTAACGGCCAGTTAAAACAAAACAGATTGGAGTCCATGACGCAGATTTCGACGATTTCAATTTCTGCACCGGATACTAAGCCAATGAAACGATGTTTTCCGGTAAAATAATTTTCTCAAACCTGGCAGCTGAGCACATCACGGTATACGACTAGCATTCGAGGCCACTAAGCACTCGTTTCCGATCCGAACGAGGTGGTCGAGCATGTGATTTTGCTGGTAATAGTATGTTAATGTACAAAACTTATCAAAAAGTAGAGAAAAACATAACATTCAGTCTCAGTAATGAATCCACCAAATTTACCAGGTCAGACTAACCAGCTAGGCAAACAGGGCTAAATACACTGAGTTGTGTAATGGCGCAGATGGCCTGGCCAGTCTGTGCGAATGGGGTTTGCTGATACTGCCGCAATAACTTTGAATGTAGAATGAAGAGCGACTGGCAAGGAGGAAGTGGCCGAAAACAGGGAGATTGGTCGCCAACCTTCATCGTACACACGATCTTCCCGCAAACTCAACACAGGCAGCTGCACCAAAAATGTTTCCCTATTGATCTTCATCTTTCAGTTTGATGTTTGTGTTAGATGGGGGGCTGTTGTGTATCCGTCAATAGATTGAAGTTGTCGTGAAACTCTACCTTCAGATCTGGGAGCAGAAATGCGAGTGTGAGAATGTGATATATTTGGGTGTGCCTAAATCTGAGTGACGGTGTTAGAAGGCTTATTACAAATCGGAAGAGGTAAAGCATTAGAAGCTTTCGGTGTCAGAATACAAAACAGGGAGGTTTCGTCCTGCTGTTTGCTAATAGGAACGCTTACGCGGGTTTTAGTGTGAAGAGATAATTTGTGTTTGATCCCTTCGTAAAAGGATGAGTGTGAGGCAAATCAGAGTCTGGAAATTGACTGGGTTTGCCACAGAATTCAAATGACAGCCTCGTTTGCCACATGAACTGACATCGGTGAAAAAGTCCACTTGCTGTGCAACATTGCATTGATGCCAGGTTCACCGAGGTAGAAGCATCGTTAATCGCCTGTACTAGATCAGGACGACGTTCAGTTCATCAACAGTATGCGTGAGTCTAAGATGAATGCGAAGCCAACGGATTTGGTCAAGGTTGGGGTTGCTGAACATGCCACCGTTTTACAAGTAGAATGAACTTGAACAAAGGTATTTCAGCAGAATTGAAGGTTAGGCACTCCCAGATATTATTGCGTCGATGCAAACCTAGATGATCAACGTAGACGGATACATTCGGCCCATCTTATTCAATAACCAACAGGCGTCTGGCAAACCGAATGGTACTGATTCAAAAAGAATGCAACACCGCTATTGGGGATTATGGCATGCATTAAAAACAGAGTAGAACTACCAACCCACTTGTGTGTTGAGATTTTCATGTCTTCTAATTACCTCTAGAAATGCAGCCATCAATCTCAAAGTGATGGCGATTTCAGCGGTTTGTCACCTTACAAGAAAATATCTGTCGTCTAGGGCTGATCAGATTACGAGGCCAATGTCTTCTCATGTCCTAGTTGACCCCCAACAACAACTACATTGAGTAATTATTACATGATGCATTTCCTAAAGAAGTGTGTGGTAGGTAAATCATCATGGAATAGTCGAGTTTCAAGTGGATAGTGGTTAGTTATTTTGAACCGAGACTAGTACGCGACATTTAATAGCCCATGACTAGTTCGATAGCCGTGCCCTGAGCACGGTCAACGGTTAGTATTAATTTGAGCCAGTATATGCCGTCCAGTCGGCATACTCAAGTGGGGGTTTGTTTGCAACGCTCTTACTTATGTGTCCGTTTAACCATCTCGAATACCAAACCGCTTTCCGCACCTAACCGGTGGTAACATACTACATCTGAATACCCTTCTCTCCTCAAGCCAATTTTTGTGATGTCTTTTGTGCTGGGCACAGTGTAAACTACGGTGGTATCGCCAGAGTTCCCGTTTAATAACATGTATGCACAGTTACTGTCATTTAGAAGAGTAATGCACCTGGTTCGCCTGCGTCACCGTCAGTCTGCAGTGTGCAGGGATGAATGGCGATCCCAATTTTCGAGTCTTCACCGTACAGGAGAGTGTTGCTGAAAATACCATGTGAAATATTGTTTAGGTAAACAAAGAGTGATAAAGAACCACGTACCGATCCCCGAGGAACTGCAGCAAAATTACAGGTTTGAAAGGTGTGATCCGGTATGGACCGTTGAAACCGTATCACCAAGTAAAGATTCATCCGGCAAAGCATCTCGCTGTGGGTATTACAAGCTTCTTGCTTTGTCCAAAACTCCATACTAGACAAAGTTAAGAGCCTTGGCAGGATCAAAGACCGTCACGCTTGTGACTACGGCGCTGTCATTACCCCGTTTTAGCCGTCCGCGAAAATGAGCGTATTTGTTGCTCATGACCGCCTAGGAGGGGGCATGGTTAGCAAAATAATGTAGATAATTCCTTAAAAAGTGCTAAGTAGTGACGCGTTTTGATAACCACTGTATCATCTTGTATGGTATATCAGTAGGAAGATTTGCCGCCGGTCAACAACAGGGTGTTGATCACCTACTCCGAAGGTGGGCGTGACCTTGACATCCATCTATGCACAAGTGTGAAGCCCGGTTCGGGTGCTCAAATGTACGGCTTGTGGAAGCGTGCTGTTGGACGGATAGGATCTTCTTTGAGGAAAACAAAATGATCGACAAATGAAAAACTTGGCAATTGTGTAGTTCACCGGTATGGTGTTTCAAGGCCGAAACGAGTTGGAAACGGTCATTTAGGCGCGAAAAGATATTTTTCTTTTTTTTTATGAAATATTAAAATGCGTACTACGGGACAAATATA
>JTDE01006162.1:19156-35639 GCA_014338405.1 Paragonimus skrjabini miyazakii
TTCAAGGCTCAGAGGCGCTCGACGTGAGCACTTCGCGGGTCGAATGCAAAAGCCTGCAATGAACGGCTCCCCAAGTTAAATCTCTCTTCTCTTTAATGCAGCCGACGAGGAGGTGACCTAATTTTGCGTTTATCATTCTGAGGACCCCTTAATAACCGTGCAGATCTCTGCTCACTTCTACGAATACTAGCTCATTTAGAGGGTAGAACATGTCGTGATAGCCACGACACTCGCTGCGTTCAAGTTTAACCTGGCTCGCTACTGTAACACTTAATCCGTACCCCCAGCATACCCTTCTGCACACGGCCACGTGTGCATGTTCGTCACACATGATTATGCGTATTCGCCTAGTTATACAATTGCGTGTATGATAACAGTAAGCGTGCATTTATTTATTCTCCGTTTTAGCCCTTCGATAAAATCAAGAAAAGCTGCGAGGTGTAACTATCCCTCTGGTACGCAGACTCCTTTTCTGGAAAAACGAGACCATTAAAAGTCGTAAATTTTCGTTTCCATCCATCACACATTGAACCCATCATATATACCCACATTCCATTGGTCCGCATTGGTTCGTATTTGAATACCGTACGGGAGCGTTTATCTTCTCTTACCGGTGAAAGTTAAATTTATGAAGCGTAACTTGTGAAGACAACGAAGAACGGCGTGTTTCTAAAGGACGGGGGCCCAACGGGATTCTGGAATGACCGCGAAAACCGACAGGCAAGAGCCAGAGGCCGAGTAAGTCATGTACACAGCCTACACAGATGAAAACTCACACGGCGTCAATCACGACATCGAATTGTACTACAAAAGCTTGATGACATACTGGATGTCCTCGAAGCGCAGTCTTCTCATTGGGCAATTCGCTCTGCTAGATCGAGACAGAGAAATGCACTTCAGCGTATATATGAATGCCCAAAGCATCCCCGAAATAAATAAAAAACGCATACGTACATCAGTGAAACAGAATAATATATTCCAAATAACTTGCAAAATATTCAATATAAATATAATGTATGTATAACATAAAGCATTTCATATACCATAAAATGTATAGAATATACATATGTATATATACGTTGTACATAAAATATATATTTCACGTTATATTCAATATACGCTTGTGTTGTATATAATATTTGTGTACTCCATATAACGTTATATATTTATATACATAGTAGCGCGTTAATATATATATTAATATCTACCATATATATTCCCGTGTATATGTTCAAATGTATGTTAATTTTCGTGTGTTCATGTGTGTCTACACAAATGTGTGTAGCCGGCAAGTGGGTATTCGCTAAACCCTCGTCTGCCAACAGTTTTAAACGCCTTTCCCGAAGGGCAATCGAGAGGTGGTCCTAGCAGCCACCGAATTAAAGAACGCAGCGAGGCTTGGAAGCAAACCGTATATTTTCAGCAACGTTTGAAAATGCGACGAGTAGTTAGCCCCAGCCCAGTCTGAGACCAACGGCAGCAACCAAGAGGAAAAAGAATCGAAGCGCGAGATGGGCTACAGCTCATTCGGCGACACTCAAAAGCCAAGCGAAAAGTGCGTGCAACATTCGGGTGCGTTAAACAACGCTGGGAAAGCTCCGGTTAAACGACCGTGAGAAATGGAATAGTAGATGAGTCGTTAAGAAGCGGTTAAGCAGTCACCGTGTGCAATTAGTTGCACGACTGAAGAACGTGCCTCTGAGTTCACACCAGGTCTCCTACAGCAAGTGTACACTAAATCATGCGTGCAAAACAACCAAGTAGGAAACCACGGTTGCAGCCGGGATCTTTGAGATAAACACACGATCGCTGGTTAGTACATATGCATCTATGTGTAAGGAAGATGAATTTTCGTGTGAAATCACTTTATATATATAAACCTATATACATTAACTTTAAACTGTGATATAACGACAGAATTCATTTCCCGTATATGTGTATTCGTTTATACGTACATGAATGTACATACATACGAAAATATATATATATGTAAACATATATACAGGAATATGTATGGCATATGTTTTTACGTACTTATTCCATGTAACAAAATATTAAACTCATCTAATGTATATATACCTCATATGTGAAGATACATTGTATGCATATAATATATATTTTACGTGCTAAGCTATTTGGTATGCCCCACTAAAGAAATACTCAGTTAACCTCACTCGTCCGAGGGAAAGTGAAAACTGAGCGTGGCTGGAGACATCATTTTGTGAGTGGTCCTGTATTAGGCCATGGGTTCTTTCACGTGACACTGAAAAGTGCTGTTTCTTCTTTATCCTCCTTCCAGTCGATCACGTTGCATGATCCACGTTGTCACAGTCCACGCAGGTGTGAACCGGTCGAGATTCTGTGTCGTTAGCACGAGTAGTGGAACAGACCGGAGAATTCACCGCACTGTACGCAGTCCATACGGTCTTTAACCTAATTCACGGGGCATCCCGACAGAAAGTGTATCTGACAAACATTGCAGTCTACAGGTTCCAAGGCACGTCGCCGTTCAAAACTTTTCTGATCTTTCGTTTTGAACTGCTTCAGCTTACCCTCAGCAACTCGTTCAATACGGCTGTTTCCATGATATCCCCGATCACTTCGATCTCCAACATCTCCTTGTCAACCACACGAGATTCATGGTTGAACCTCCGGCGCTGGCTAGAGAGGAGATTTAGTGCTTTTGTGGAATATACGGGGCATCTGGCTTAATTCGTCAGACATACAATCACTCTTGCCTCTGGACGGCATTAAGGTGGCGCCCTTAGGCTATGTGCGGCAGGAAAAATGCCGCATGTTTGGATGTCAGAGTTCACTATAAAGCTTTTCCTCACCAGTGGCATCCGGTTCCAGATAGCTCCTCAAGGGTCAGAAGAGAACGACTCAAATCCTTCACTACTAATTTTTATTGTTTCTTCTGGCCATAAGTCCTCGAAAGATGTTCGGCCGTTTATCTGCAAGACTTCCCTATCTGGGAGTGAACAGTGCAATAGAAGGTCCAGATGGCTAGATAGTAACTCAATTATCCCTCGCGAAGCAGCACCATGTCTATAACTATTAACTACCCCCATACACCTTAAACTGACAGCTATATTTTGGTAGACATCCTCAGCATCAGTGCGTAAAAAAACGCAACACTCACTCCAATCACATCTACCATCAAAGCATACCACAGTATGAGGCCACCATAATTTGACTGATGAGCAGCATCCCGAGGAAAACACCCCCATACGCAGGACACAGTTGTAAGGTACTTTTAAGCACAAATATAATGAACCTTAGCACTTTTCCTGGTAGTAGTAGGCTTAATTGCCTTCCACTTTGAATAAATCCCGCAACTTAATAGTTCCGTTGCTATTATTTAGTTGGTTTTGTCTGGTGCGTACGTTGCCTACTTCGTGTTGACGCTTCTTAACCCCATACTTCATGGTCGCATACAACCTCATTTCACGAGAATTTTTAAAGTGGTTCATTAACTCACGGATATGCAGTTCATCATCGACAGCCGAACGTCTATTTCTAAGATATATATTAGGCTTGCCAAACTGTAAGTTATGTGAATGGACCAGGTTCGCCTTTTTGATTTGACATCCGTCAGCAAGATAATCTATTACCAAAGGTGTACTGCCTCTGTGGTCCGCGAAACTACAATTCACTATCTTATCAAAGGGATAAATAAACGTCGCCGTTTGCAGGATGTCATCCAAAATGCGCAGTACGCATTTGTGCACCATAATTCCATATGGACAGCCTAGTGGTAGTTCTACTCCTCTACGTTTCTTGGCACCTGCAGCTGTCTGCGAAGTGTTAGTGAAAATGCTTGTGCAAGCTGCTTGCTGAAATTTGCGCAAGTCTAAATATTCTTCAAATTCCGGGAACCTACGCTCGAATATTTTTCTAAAGGTGTTTTCATCGTTCACCGCCATGCTGATTCAACGCACGGAAGTGACTTACCCGTAATGGACTGTTCAAGCACTACGTGATATCAGATGATGTCGTGTTAACTGAAATATGCTGTTTTTTACGTGTGAATTAGATATATCATTTGTAACATTTTACTAACACATCAGGTCCCATTGATTTTATCGGAGTTTCCCACTAATTGTTTATAATATTATATACATATATATTTAGCATATATGTGATAAATACATTATATACTTATATACGACATATGATGTATATACGATATACGTTGGCGCCAGAGCAGCATAGCTTCAGAAATGGTCTTTTATGCACAACCAGCCTACTTATTACCGCTGATTGGTGCACAAAGCTGCCGAAGAACGCCTCCTGGTTGCTGCTGTGTTTTTAGATTTCGCGAAGGCGTTCGATAAGGTTGATAAAAATATATACATGCACAAATTGAGTTATATGGGTTTATGCAGTGAGGTTTGTTTCAGGCTCAAACGATACCCATCCTGTTGCGCGTACACAGATAGAGCCAACGGTGAGCTATCCAGGCCGTTTAACGCCACAACTGGTGTACCACAAGGCTTCACACTGGGTCCCTATTATCCCTATTCTGTGGTAACGACCTCCTGGGCGTGAGTAACTCTCCCTTTCTGATGCATGTTGACGATACGAAACTGTGGCGCGTCTTACACAACGCTGAAGATGCAGAAGGCTGCCAAAGAGACCTAGACGCCCTGCATCTATGGTCCGTGAAAAATCGATTGTCCTTCAACACGTCCATGTCAAAGACTACGCACGTTCGTCATCACAGCATTAGAACGTATCGCATCGTTGGTGCTACTCTAGTCACTGCTCACCAGGAGCGCAACCCAGGAACCATCGTTACATCCAACCTCTCCCCCAGTACCAAAATTATACTGTTGGGAAAGAAAGCCAGCAAGAAGCTAGCTATGTTCAGTAGGATGTTTTGGAATTTCACAGTCAACAGATTCTCACATATCTACAGCACACTGGTAAGGCCATTGCTGGAAGTCAACATTCAGGCATGTGCGCCGTACTTGAAGAAAGACGTCACTGCTGTAGAGGCTATCCAGTGATGGGTCACTAAGATGGTTGAGGGTCTATTTCCTCGTCGTTTGAATACCGGCTCTTGGAGCTGTAACTATTCCTCCTGGCATGCAAGCGTCTGAGGGCTGACCTCATGTGGAATTCTACAAAATCTTACGCTCTCTGAGTCACCCTCACGAACATCATTTTACACTCGCCGATACAGTGGGTCTCAGGGGTCATAAGTACAAGATGTCTGTACCATGTAGTAACCATTTATGTAGACGACATAGCTTTGCTGTCCGAGTCTTTCCGACGTGGAACACATTTCCGGCGACGATTGTCACGGCAACGTCAGTCGATGCATTCAAAAGGCAACTAGATGACTGGATTACCCTAAGATGGACGTTGACAGTGGGACACGCATAACCCCACTTACTTTCATTATTGTCATTTGCTTCTTCTCTCATCTTTTCGCATTTTCCATAACCTTCTTCGTATAGTTTTCCCCTTCCACTGCTAAACAACAAAACGGTGCAACCTTCCATGGTGCCCGACCGCCGCTAGCTGCTCCAACACTCAATACACCTCACGCACTCACCATTCCAAGGGTCCACATGATCAGTGCGAACAAACAACAACCAAATCATGATAGAATCTGTTGTGGAACCACAAACTTCGTAATACTGATTCCTACCGAAATATCTCAAGGCGGAGATACTACACGAGTTTTGTACTTCCACTTCCGCAAGAAACCAATGAACCCAGTGATATTTGAAAACGAAACCAAACTGTATGTAACCACCGGCTGCGCAAGTAACGCGAAATTTCCTTCACACTTTCTCGCTGTCATTGTCTACTTATATTTTTCGTCTTATTGGTGCCTTGCGCATTAAAGATCCCATACGATAATTGTTATTCGTCACGGATTAATATTGAATTTTTGCGTTGCATTGTATTTGTATCTGCTCTATATCGCATTGCTCGCTTTTAGTGAAAATTATCCGAGTTAGATCTAGCAGAACTGGGATTCACCAAGCACTGACTGAGGTGGTGAGCATTTGCGGCCGTTAAAGATGCAAGATATCCGTACAAAAAAAACATTCAGTACTAAAAGCGCCGGAGGTGGGATCATTTCATGTGCACTGCCCTCAACGAAGACAGTTACCATCAACTTGCTTCTTCAACTGTAAATTTCATCTGCATGAGCTACGGGTTCGACAACAGTCAAGGCGCCCCTTTCCCGTCGACTAATCATGCTCGCATAAAGAAAAGTGGGGCGAAGCAGAAAACCTACGGCTACAAATGCGGAGCCCTTCTTAACATTATATGTCCTTCCATTTCTTCCGGGGAAAGTAAAATTGAGGAGCACCAACGGACTCTGTCCGATATGAAGTTGGTACTCCAGCCTCTGAATGAGTACACTGAGCTTGCTCTCCTTGGTTTTGCGACAACCAAGAAGGTAGTTACCTTGTCAACTGCACGTATAGAGGAGAGAGGCAAATAAGGAAGCGAAAGCTCTCAGAGAAAATATAGTTGTTTTATGGAGCCGTTTCCACACAACGTCTTCTCCAATTGAGCTAGCCAAGTTAGTCTGAGTATCTTTATTATCCACGGACGTTACCAACTTCTTACTCGCCAAGACAACTAAAACATTCACCCGGCCTTTTGGCTACTTTGCCAGCCACACTCACTCTAGAAACTGTGGTGGAAAAGCAATAGCTCTGAAATCTGTCAAGGCCCACCTGGCAGGTGTGTCTTTTGATCGCTCTCCGCAAAAGAGAGTGAGGCGTGAGCAGCGGACTAAAACCAAGTCTCAAACCACGGCAGATAAAAAGCTACAACTGGAGGCTAAGGTTGCGGTTTCTGCTCCAGTAGCATACACTCAAGATTATGTGCCAGCGGTGGGAGGCGGAAACGTCGTCTCTGCAGTCGCCATTCCAAAGACCGACGCCCCAAGCACAGCCACAAGTGTCGAAGACAAAACATCACACAAAGTCCTTTGTCCGAGTTACCTGAGCTAAAACCACTAAAATGCCCCGCAGTAAAATCTTTCTTTCAAGGATTCGAAGCCAAAGGAGCCCGTCGGGTCCACCACCATTGATTCGAAAGCATCTCTTTGGCAGGCTTCACTAGGTATTTATATCAGCGACTTCATAAAACTGCGCACACTACCATCCTTCAAATTGCGCACCCATCGGGCGAAAACGTCTAATTTTCCGCGGATAAAAGCTCCCAGATACCCTCAAAGAAAAACGGAATTTAGCATGGGTGCAAAACTCGCAAGTCACGAAACTGAGAATGTATTGTGAACCCTCCTGAACGATACGCTGGTTTGATCTTGGTAGAGTGGTGCGTTCGATAAAATTGGACTCCCTTCTCGGCAATAATTTACACAAACACCTCGGTCCTGAATAGTACCGCGACTCTCTCGTATTCGCTCCCCAGGCAAGCCAAAAGACGCGTTCATAGGGCGACAAGTACAAGGTATTTATAGGGCGCGTAATGACCACATATTCCCACCACATCATGGGAAAGAGTTAGGATCGCACATGTGTATAACAGTATAAAACGTCTCAGTTCCGCTAGTTAAGACTGAGTCAAGTGGCTTTTGTCTTCTTTCACACGGTGGAGGTGCCCTGGGATGGTCACAGGATGGGCGCCCTAACAGAATGCTGGCCAAGTGTCCGGTATAAACGCTGACAAGCGCACAAGCGGTGATGTTGCGCCTGCAGTCCCAAAGAAGGCCCGTCAGTACCACTCGACAGTACAGGCCGAGTACAACCCACCACCCTCCTCGATTCTAGGCTTTCTTTTCTCGCACTCTCCTCTCTCTTTTTTCGAGAAGTCAAGTGAGTAAGTAGCTGTTAGGTACATGTACACGAACTGCTGAGTTTGTTCGATAGATTACCGGAAATCAGACAGTTAATTCATGACACACTTAACTTACGGGTGACATCAGTTACAGTGAACTGAGTGTCCCCGGGTATTCGGATAACCGACCTGACTCCGCCCAAGGGAAGATAGGGGGTTCGATGATTTTCCTCCACCAGTATCTCACAGCACCCATGATTCTCGGTGAGTTTCATTCCTGTGATAACTGTGAGGCTCTGTGTCTCCGACAGGTACTGCGTGGCCAAGACTCACTCTTAGTGGGGGTTATTTATCGTTCTCCCACATCCGACGACGACACTCTTCTTGCAAGCTTGGATAGTTTCCTAGAGCTACAACGCTTTACTCGTCTGCTTATCATGGGTGACGTTAATGCATCCAAGATAAACCGGGTATCAGTTTTCCACGAGGAATATGAGGACGAATTCTCGACTTCCTTATCATCGCTGATACTGCGGAGAACGTGGATACAGAATTTCATCGCCCTGACGCAAAATCGTCCCGGCCAGATTTCCACACTGTTCGACTTAGTCTTCACTAATGAGAGCCACCTGGTAAACAAAGTGATCACCAAACCGCCACTTGGATACAGTGACCATTAGATGTTCATCTTAC
The DNA here is from genome assembly GCA_014338405.1 of Paragonimus skrjabini miyazakii. Taxonomy (NCBI): domain Eukaryota; kingdom Metazoa; phylum Platyhelminthes; class Trematoda; order Plagiorchiida; family Troglotrematidae; genus Paragonimus; species Paragonimus skrjabini miyazakii. The sequence continues at coordinate 27,626 of JTDE01006162.1, forward strand.
CGGCCACCACTTCCATAGAGAATACGTCGTCTTCTCGACGACCATTCCTAGTTGTTCGCAAAGCGCCAGCTCACCAGAAACTCGACGGACCTAAGCGCGTTTCATATTATTCAAAATTGGTGTAGAGGGAAAATTCGTGAACACACCAAACTCGTACAAGAAAAGGTCCTCTTAGGAACCCAGAGGAACAAAACCTGTTACTTGGTCATATGCGGCGATTAAGAAGAAACAAACACTCGGTTCTTTCTTTGCGACTACCCGAGGTGAGAGACCTCACCTGACTTCCTAATTGTGGCCGAATTATTCAGGAAGTACTATGCGGTAGTCTACGAAGTCGCACCGCCGGATTGGCACCCTATCCTTCCGCTACAGAGTTTCCAGGACCAAACTCGTTACCGCTGAGGTTTCTGTGCTAGATGTTGAAAACATTTTATCCAAGATTAAATAATACAGTGCAATGGGTCCTGACAAGATCCATCCCAGAATTTTCACAGAAGCAGCCGCTAGTCTGGCAGAACCTTTTTATAGGCTGTTTAAACAGACATTCCACAATGGCATTCTCTTTAATTCACGGAAAGAGGCGACGGTCACCCCAATATTTAAGGCGGGTGACCGGCACTCTCCGGCTAGCTATTGGCCAATCGGCCTTACTAGCATTCAGTGCAAAATAACGGAGCGCCTATTCAAGCATGCCATCCTCAGCCACCTCTTACCAAACTCTTTGTTCTCCAACCCAGCATGGCCTACTTCCTAATGCTTATGCTTATTTTCATGGATAGTCTGATGGAGGCTAAAGACAATGATCTCATCTCAGATGCTATCTACTTCGACTTTGCCAACGCCTTGGAACGTCCCCTGCACATCCCCCTGAAACACAAACTGGAAGCTAATGGTATTCAAGAACAGATTCCTCGCAGGTTTGCTTCGTTCGTCAGTAACGGAACGTTTACAGTTAAAACCGGATCGGACTTTTCAACTCCCCCTTTCATTTCTGCAGGAGTTCCTCAAAAGTCAGTGTTAAGTCGTCTATAAATCCTGATCTACATCAATGCCCTTCCGGAAAATATTTCCAGCAATTCCCTTCTATATACCGATGATCTGAAAATCTGGAATGCCATTGATCTCAGTGCATAACTTTGATGCTTCCGAGACTACAGAAATGGAGTAGTTAACTTAGCCCAACCCCAGAGCCAACTTTGACGCAATAGTAATAACAACCGAACCAAGCAAGGCAGGTAATTTATCTCTCAAGTGAAACTGTGCAAATTGTTGTCAACAATGTAATAAAACAACAGTAATGAGACATAGGTTCAGTGACAATTACCACATCCGTCGTAGTTTAAATGAAAGTTCGGGTAGTAGTGGTGGCGTTGCTTCCTTTTGACATGTTCAGGAGCTCTTGTCTGCGCCGGGTCGATTGCAGATACTGCTTCAATAACTGACTCCAAATCTGAAACAGATTCAGAAACGGAACTTTCAGTCTCAGAAGATTCAACGGACAACATAAGAGAGAAATTCAAAATCTTCATACGCCTAAGACCGATAATAGACCAACCAGAATTAATAACGACAAATGAACATGAATAAGTTACGGATTCCACATGTGTGAGTGAAAGTTCACATTCTGCAAAAGTAGGTAAAGCATGTCCAGTAATATCCTTAACAGACATATTAGCAGGTTTCGATATAACAGTAGGTTCCGGCCGCTTCACGCAAGCGACAGAAATGAAAGATTCAATACTACCGGTGTGAACGATGAAGGAATGTTGGGGACCACCGTTAACAGTGAACGATTGTGTTATATGGTACGTAGACTCAAGAGAATTGGTAGAAATCACAGTAAGAACAACAGGTTGGAAGTCAGAAGTCAAGTTCTCATCTTCAAAACTGGAATGTTTAAAAGAAGGCTCTGAACTATGGCAAACGGACTGAATGTGTCCGATTTTACCACACCTGCGTCACGAAGTCGTCAAGTCAATTGAGAATGTTTGCCACCACATGACACAGCTGTTTCACCGTCGAGTGACTTCTGAATTAGATGCAAAGTGATTACTATCAATTGAGTTTCAAGTATTCACTCTTGATGACCTTCTGGTCGTATCACATTATTGCTGTTGTACGAAATCATCGGTTAATCTTCCACGGCAGCTTTAACATCCTGATACTGTACGCATAATGTTCTAGCTGACTGGGAAGTATAATTCGGAAGCAGTAAAAGCTCCTGTTGCTGATCACGCGAATTTACTCCAGCAAGCAAACGGTCACAAAGTTTTGTTTTTAATTGTCTTCGAAATTACGCCCAGATGCTTTAATCTGAATTTCGAGAATAAACTGTCTGATATTCCAATTTCCTTTTCCTACGAGCGTATGACACTTGGCTCGTTTAGTTGCCCCAAAATTTACAGGTTGGACGTGTAAAATCAGTAGCTTCTTCAAGAATTTGTAGGAAAAATAAATTTGTGAACCAGGCAGGAGCTAGCACATAACTCCGGGTCAGATTTTATCCATATAGAGGTGTGAACAGTTGGAACAAATTACCGTCGGATGTGGTGTTGGTCAATGCCGTTACCGACTTTAAGCTCCAGCTTGACACTTGTTGGTTAGCATTACTACCGGGTACGGAGTGGCGATAGGGTGGTCAGGATTTGTTCAACCTGATGGCAACCCTCTTTCTTTCCTATGTCTGCACTATTTTATGCTTCTCACCTCTTCTTTATCACCAGTTATAGACAATTTGCGTAAGACTTCTGTATTAGTTATTTGACTCACAGCTGTTCTTTTATCACAACCAGGAAGTTATTTATGTCCTGTCATCCAGGAGTCTGGTGGAGATATGGTGACACCAGTATTGGCTTTCATCCCATCTGTTAATCTGAGTATATCACGATTGCCGACTATGATTGCAATGCCGTTTCCCTCCATCATTCCACCTCTGGAATCCAAGAGATAACTTGCGTCGTTTTGATGGGGATTTGATCAAGGATATTCTGGCTGCTCTTTTAATAATGTACTGTGTTCTAGATACCATTGAGGTTTCCCATACACTGCTGACGGGAGGTTTTTCTTCTCGATTTATCGCGGCACGGTTGGATCATCCGAGCTCACTTGTGCAATAAACTGGACATCAACCATCTACTAGCCTCTAGTAATGTGATTTGAACCGAACTGAAGTGACAGGTCTTTCACCAAGCTGTACGCATCTTTTCCAATTACGGTGGGGACGTGAGCGGCTTTCCTTTCTACATACAGCCCCTTGCCTTTTCGACAACATATTTCGAAGCGTTCTAAATAGTTTTCCATTTCTTTCGACGAATTATGAATATTGAGAATTTCAAGCAGATAGGAATCCATCATGAGAATTTACGGAAGTCCGCGACGCCAATCGCGATAATTAGGAATACGAAATAGTAATGGGAAATGTACTTAGCCCGAACCCATAGCCAGTTTCTACGCGGTAGATCAGCCAAAGAAATTGTGATGTAATCATTATCAATGCAATGTAATTGTTTATGCAACAAAATAACAATAGCATATAATGTTCCGTCATGATCTTCAATCGTCACACCCGCCGCCGTTCAAATGAACGTCTGGATAGTGGTGATGATGTTTCTTCCCCACACGCTCAGGAGTCCTTATTCGCGCCGGGTCGGATGCCTGATTTACAATCATCACAACGACAGATTGATCCTGACGCGATTAATTGTTGGCCGGACGATTGTAATCTCCCATTGAATGGCAGTAAGTACGCACGTGTGTTACTCGGTGGAGACTCTGGCAATGCCCTCGTGACTCGTGGTGCAGTAGGCACGGTGGATATCATGCAAATCAATCTGAAGAAAGATCTGGTTGTCGTCTAACTTATCTTTCGTGTATTACCGTGATATGGTAGCAAAAAATAGATTTGCCGCCCTTAAGATGATTAAGCGCACTTTCCTCCGCATAGATAAGAGAGCTTTACGGGGTTTATATATGACCACTCCTTGAGTATTCTAATTAGGTCGTGTGTACCGGCCTGAAGAAAGACAGATTAGCTGTTCAGCATGTCTAACTCATGGCTACCAGACTAGTCACGTACATAAGAAATGTCACGCACGAGTTCTGACTCGAAATCTTTGATTTGTATCCCCTTAGATTTTGACGACTCTTCGACGATTCAATTCCCACACACTTCCTTTTTAGAGTAGGTCTCGCTGAGCAGTTCTTCACTGTAGGGAATGATGACGGCCGGCCAGGACATAATATGATTATTTTCATTTTTCCCTAGGCGGCAGTTCTTTTCCCACAGGGTCACTGAACTTTGGAACAGTCTTCCTTCTGAGGCCGTTAGCAGCGCTTCCAGAGATCACTTTAAAGCATTACTTGATTCTCATTTATGAAAAAATACAGGATGCAAGTAACCTTACTCTGTTCTCCCTGTTCACTGTAATCCCCAAGAGCGGTGCCACACCCTGTTTTAAATGAATGCCTTTCAGATCAACAGAAGTCCGCTTGACACTGAGCAAGAATAACCGATTGGATCCGGGAACCTTGGGCCTCTGCTTAAAACACGTGTCTCAATGGCTGAATCACTGATATCGCAAACGGTGACCTTAAAAAGACCTAGGGATTTGGCTATCGACCTGTTCATCCATTTTCTCGTCACCAGATGGCCATCAAAAAAGGAATTTGGACCATTGGGGTGATAAAAGGAACTTTCCCCGCATAGACTGGCATGCTTTTCAATCGGTCTACGGGGTCTACTCACGACCACTGCTTGAGTATGCTAATCAAGTTGTGTACACCGGCTCGAAGGAGGACATACTCACCATCGAACGTGTCCAGCGAGTAGATACCTACATGGTCGGTGGATTGCGTCACTTCTACGAGCCCCGTCTTGATATTATCGATCTTTATCTACTTCAATTTCGAAGACTCCGCGGCGACTTAATCTTATGCACTTTTCTTTAGCACAGAACTCGTTCAGCAATTATTTACCCCAATAGTTGGTAACTGTCGAAGGGGTCACCACAAGAATCTCTATGAGTTTTGACCCCAGACCTTCCTCAGGCAGCAGTTCTTCTCCTACAGGGTTGTCAACCACTGGAACGACCTTCCATCAGAGGTTGTTGGCTGCTTCTCTAGGGATCGTTTCAAAGTGTCCTTAGATTCTTAATTACTTCAGGAATTGTTAGATTAGTTTTTTCTTCCGTTCTGTTTGGTTAGCAATTAACTTTGTTCCTAGCATTCTCCGTAATCCTCAACAGCGATGCGACAACCCATTTTCACTGGCTGCCTTTTAGGTGAACGGAAAATCGCTGACCTCCAAACGGACAAACTGACTGGATCCGGGTGACTTGGGCGGCCAACCTTAAATCCGCGAACAAATCGCTGGACTCGCTGAAATCGCTGAAAAGGTTATTCGGATTGGCTGAAAATGTTGATGGCACCTATTTGAAAACCGAATGAAAGTGACGATTTGTGGCGGACGGGTGCGTGTTTCAGTTTCCTTAAAACTACAGGTTGTACGCATGGAACATGGGTGAAGCACCCGTAAATTCGCCTCTCTTTGAAGCTAACACTATTCGCGCAGCGAACACACGACCAAAATGAACTAGTTACATGGCATTGCCTCAGTACTTCGATTTTTATATGTTGTGCCATTTCGTTCTTTTCATTGTTTAGTCCAAAATTGTTTGGACACGTGATTAATTGCCCTTACCTTTGATTGATAAAGCTTCAGCTCTTTCCTATCGACATTTGGGACCTTGGAAACTCTTCCAGAAAATGTGTATGAGATCTTCCCGTAAGCTTGATGGGGTCCGATACTTGTTGCCGCAGTCGACTGTGATCGTTTTGGCGAACTATTCCGCCTGTGCACTATAAAGTTATATCCGTTTTATTCGGTGGACGTTTGCTTTGTCGCAGTGACCAATCAAAATCTATCGCCTCGGTGTATAGACACGTCGGTTGGTAAATAGTTAATTGTTTCCGTACGCTAAAGACCTCGAGAATAAAGAGTTAACTGATTCCTATTCGGTTAGTCCCCCCACGTTTATATCTGTACTTGCGCTCGTTCAACTATGATGATGAAAAGGTCTAAATGTGGACCTTATATAAAGTTTGTACGCGCGAGGGACCACGTTATACAGTGCTTGCTCGGTGATACATTATTCTACACCTCATGACTAAGCATGTCTAGTGAGATTTGCAATAAGGATTGTATCCACTTTGTTTGCTTCTGTTGTAGGACTGCTAGACTGGCCCCTGGTTATGTAGCTAGCACCTCACTATGCGCAATGGATGTAACATCCCCTGCTCCACTAGTTGTAATCAGTAAGGTGTGCAACGCAGGTGTTACTGGCTTAGTATTATGTGTCAGTTGCTTCAGGAGCGAAGTCAAACAGGGTCACCTCAGTTGCCCCAGAAACACTCATGCTCATCATAGCTGTTAACACACCAACAGCGTGCAAAGAAACACAACTGAATTCTGAAGTTCTCAGCTCGTTCCTGCCTAAAAAACCCAGTCTTTTTGTTCAGAAGAGCCGCGTTAACGATGGCGTGAGGTCGGTGAAATTCTTCAGAGGTACCAACACGGCTGCTCATAAAGCGTTGAGTTCCATTTGCTCGAAAAGTTTCTGTAATTGTTCAGAACCCTCCAGAATGTGCCAACAGCCGCCTGAAGCTCCGCGATGAGCACCATCTGGAGCTCTGGAGGAACCTTTGTACTAAAATAAACACACGACTGTATCCAAAATTATTTCACGGCATTAGCGAGGAAACTAGATTCGGCAAATGCTGATAAACCTTGATCGGCAAAAGGTGGGCTTTCGTTATTAAATTTGGGCAGCTGTGTAGTTCGCCGGTGTAGTGGTTCAAGGCCGAAAAGAGTTGGAAACGTCCATTTAGGCGCGAAAAGAGATTTTTCAAATATTTCACGAAATATTAAAATGCATAATACGAGACAAATATATAGATTTCATAGAGTACAATGGTGGTGTTGCAATGAGAAAAATCAACGATAACTGAAAATTGTCCATATCCGCACTTTTGTGAAGATGTGTCGCCATTTTTTTGATAAAAGCTAAATGTTGGCTATTCTAATCGATTTCACGTTCCAAAAATGCTTCCGTCGGAATTTTCGTGGTGGAATCCATGTTCCCGCATTGCAAAAATGCTCAATTTCGCGTGGGTTTGGAGATACAATGGAATTCCTAATTTTTGACAGCGTTGTGTTCACATTGCGCTGTACACAAAATATCACACTAATTCCTAATGAAAGCTATGTCGCTACGGTTGTTGATTAGTTACACATCTGCATTACATATTCAGCCTGTTTCCCTGGTAGAATTTCTGGTGGAAAACGGTCTAAGTTATCACGTGGTTGTTTCTACCTACGGTATGATGTGAACATGGATCATACGTCACACCCTATCATTAAAAACGTGCGTATTGTTTTGTTAATTGCTTATTGACCATGCTTCAATGTAGCATGCTATGTGTACGCGAGACAATGCTCACTTGTTCGACGGATAATGACCAACTTTGATGCTCGTTATTTATCAGACGAAAACATTGATTCCCACTTGTACTGTTACAGCTACAACTCTTCTGTCTTCGGACCATGGATACTTATGATTCCGATGACTGTTAGTCAGTGTTTACTCCGGCTGTGGACTTCACTGACGGCTGCTAGTATTCTAACTCGTTGTTGCCCGTCCATTTGCCCCCTTTTAGATGCCTGTGTGCCATTCCAGGAGCTCCGTTGCTGTCAGACCACGGGTCGTCAGTGTGGCTTGATGTTAACGCCATTTCAGCGCCGGACGAGTGCAATATCCAAGTAAAGCATATTGTTCACCGAGTTTACACTCCATGTTTAGAGCACGGAGTTGTGCAACCAAGGAGGCTGGTTCGGAGCAGATCAACGCAAGCCGGGCGCAGATTACGCAGTCGTGGTACTCTGTGTTAGTTGAGTGCTAGTCTCATTGACGGAGCGGATGTATTCCACAGACGTCGTCGTACGCTGGAGGGAGGATAG
>JTDE01006163.1:1540-18209 GCA_014338405.1 Paragonimus skrjabini miyazakii
GGTTGTGTTACCCTGCTTGTAGCTATCCGCACGACTGCTTCGAGGTCCACTTCTTACCCATCCGACCGAAGTGATTTAGCCAAGAAAGTTGGTTGGATATCAGCATTTTCCAACTTCATCTCTTTGTTCGGCTTAATTCCTTGGTGTTCGAAACTGCGTTCAGTCACGGGATACAGAGAATACGTTTCACGTATTGCAAGTGTAAGTGTGCACAGCAGTATTTTAGTGCACGGCGCACTGGGTCGTTTTTCTCGGATATGAATTTACCATACGTGAACTACAAAAAGACATGAGAATAGCGACCGACTATTCATTGAGCGGAATGTACGGGCGGTCTCATATAGCATTATAAACCGTACCGACACGCCAGTAAGCTGGGGTGGTTAAAGACCTGCTATCGACGAGCGAATAAACCAGAAGTCTGTGTGATTCGGGTTCGAGTCACACAGTCACATGACATGCGGACAAACAATTGGACGGTATACATCGTGTGAACTTCTTTAATAGCCTAATTAGGATGTTAACCTACGAGTTTTGAGGCCGTTTTATACATCATACCACAGATTGGCCAGCGAACTCTCCAGGTCGTCACGCTATTTTTGTTATTGATTTCACCTTCGGACTACGTTTCTCCTAGTGCTTTTAAAGTAACGTTAGCCTTGGTTTTGCAGCGTGCGGTCCGCATGCGGATTTTTCCACAAATTGCTGCTCGAGTAATGGAAGTCCGATTAGCTATCCAACCCGTCTCCATGGGAACAGGTTTCCGACATCTTCCTCGGGAGGAAGTTAAAGAAAGTGAAAGTATCCGTATTTCTATTCCGTCCGAACTTATATGCTGCGGTCACGAAAACCATGGCAGTTCCCTGCAATCCGTTTGTTCATTGTGTGCAGACAACTCACTATCATGCAGAAACAACAACGTGCGGATAACTTAATTGTGTGGTCGGTTTAGAACTTCGAAACATTGGATATTCAATAGACGATCGTCCTGCCATACTTATGGTTGTAACATTTTGCTAGTTGTGTGTACATATGTGGTACTTTTGACCATGTTCAATCATGATACTTTCCTTAATTCGTGGTAATGTGCACATATGTAATGTATGTGTGCTTCGCAGGTGTTCGCATGTGTTCATGTCATTCTGAAAGCTCTACTATGGAGGTATAAAAATACGCGAGGAGGTTCGACGAGTTCTTATCCGCTGGTATCGGTTGTAATAAAAACAGAGTAGGTTTGTTTTATTTCGAAATAGCCGGTCTGGCAAAGCTTTTCAATACCTTCATTCGACACCTGTTTATAACCCCGTCATTGAAGGTTAATAGTAAAACCTAGAGACCGCTGTTTAAAGCAAGCTTGTAAACCGTAGCATTTTTTTCTTAAATCCAGTAGCATTGTCTATTTCGCGACCTACTTCCATCGTGCTGAACTAAATTTTTATTTACCTCGACATCGTCGAAGGTACCGATGGATTTGGTGACTCAGGTTGGTGGCATAAGTATTCAGTTGTTCGCCAGGTTGTGTTACGTAGTGATATTGCGTCCCAAGCCTCTCTCTGTCGGAATCAGAAGTGTTCATAAAGTCTAAGTTATTTGAGCATAACAAGGACCAGATTTCTTTTCCAGGCTGGTTGGGAGAGGTTTATATCAGCATTGACAAAACTCTCTCAGACTATTCGGGAAACTGAAGAGATACCTCATAGATGCCGCTTATGCACAGCGGTTTACGCTTACAAAAATAAGCTCAGAATTCTACGTGATAACCAAAGTGGCATCAGTCCATTATCTGTTATGTCCAAGGTACTTACTAGCCTTACTTTACGTCAGCCCACTAAGCTCAAAGAAAGTCAGATAGGTGAGAAGCAGACAAGATAGCGATTTGGTCGAGGGTGCGTTTATGATATTTTTAACTTGCCAAGAGTCTGGAAACATGAAGACTCTTACTGGCAGCCGGTGATTGTGGTGTGTGGAACGCTGCCGCCGATTGGGTTACTGTGAACGTTCTGCCTTCTTCGCTAGAGAGTTCCAGAAAACTCGCGAATCTGTTGGGATCACTGCATATCCTCTCTATAAAGAGGATGTGTGTTTATGGGCAACTGTCTCGAGCGTTTGTCACTTCATTGGGTGCTAGCACCGCCTGTGCTGGCAACGAATTTCAACTATTGACGGCCCATCGAGACAGATGAAATACAGAATGAAGTCGTCCCGGTCGCTGCTTGAGAAACATGAGGCGATGGCCCTAGAATCTGAGCTCATTTTGGAGGGGGAAACCTGCTTTGAGTTCCTCGCTCATGTCATCTCACAAAATGTGGCGCATCACATTAAGGTAACCTCGGCGTCGCCTGTAACTCTGGGGGTACATGTTTAGATGCTCTAGCCGCTGGTTATAGGAGAGGCCTCTCATCCCAACAACTACACGCGCAGCTGCCCTCAGTAATCTCTCAGACTGAGATACTTCACTTTGTGTACAGGGGAACTCTGTGTCGTAGCCGTACTCCAGTCTCGGACGAACATGAGATGAGAAAAGTAAATAAAAGACCTCCCTGGACAACTTAGAAAAAGATCGACGGATAGGCCCAAGCACTTTCCTAGCTTTAGCACAAGCCTGCGGTGTGAGTCTGTGTTCTGAGAGTGTCTGACACCAGCATTCCGAGATCCCGTGCAGTATTACACTGTGTTAACAAGTGACCCCCAACATTATGTCCTCTGGTATCCCTGATATATCCCAGGTGTATAAAGGAGCATTTCTGTGGGTTTCGAGGCGAGCTTCATTGGATTGTCCATGTTGATATCGCTTCCAAGTCCTGTTGCGGCATTCCGCTATCCTTGCCTTAGGAGACGGTCCTCCGTACTTTAATGCCATCAGCGAAGACGAGGGCAGGCGGCTGCAAATGGTCCAATAAATCATTAACGAAAACCAAGAACAACAAGGGCCCGAGCACTTACCATTAGGGTACACCACTTGGGGTAGACAGCTATTCAGATAAATGTTAGGTGACCCTGATAGTGAATGACCTACCATGAAGGAATTCTATCCAATCTACTATAGGCGAGCTGGCAGCGTACGCTACCAGCTTGGTGAGCAAATGGTGATGTGACACTGTCGAAAGCCTTGTTGAAATCGAGCAACACCACGTCTAGAATCTTGCCACCAACTCTTGCTTCCACTCATCACTCTCTGGCAAACAGGAGGTTTGTCAAGCAGTATCGCCCTCTTCAGAATCCATGCTGCCTCTCACAGAGAATCGAGAGTTGATCCAGATGCTGCTGAGGGCAACGGGCTATCAGTCGCTCCATCACTCTGCCAAGCACATAAGTTAAGCATACGGGTAGTTGACAGCTTCCGACCCTCCTCCTCCCTTGTAAATAGACGTAATCACTGCTTGTTTCCACTCGTCCGGCAGTTTGCTTTCGTTCAGAGACCGCTGATACAAGTCTGTCAAGGCAGGGATAATTCCACCGCTAGTTCACATAGGGTGGATATTGTCCGGGCCGGGAGATTTATTGACATCGGTCAACCTGAGCTCGCGTTCCACCTTATCAACGCTAAATATCATTTTGACAAGGTATGGTCCAGTCGAGCAAGGCAGACTGTGTGCTCTCTTGGGAATAGACCGAAGCGTAATGGAGAGCCATTAGCCGAGTCTTGTCCACGTCCTCAACAACCTCGTTTTCATGCTAATCCATTAGTGCCGGAATTTTCGTCCTGATTCTGGTCCATCGATGTATGTACGACCAGAGCCTCTTGGGTGTTGTTGCCGGTTCGGCGACCAGCCGTTCCTCGTACTGCTGATGCATTCTCAGCTTTGTGGTATTACATTCATTCCATGTTTTTCGGTACCCATCGTTGGAGCCCTGACCAGCCTGATAGCTCATCCACTGCCGTTGTCTTCGCCTATGGATTGCACGCATTTCAATCACTTTATACCTTCATTTATGTATGGAAGCCCGATGATTGTGTTTTTACAGATCGGATTGCTTTTGATTCGGTCGATAGAGCTGCATTCTAGAACTGTCTATTATGAAATGATATTTTCGTAAACGACTCGTTGTCGGATGTCGAGCCAGGTTAGACCCTGTTGCGGCCTATACATTTCAAATGTTTTCCGACAAGTTGCTCAGTTTCCCCGTGTAATAGTTGTGGGGATATAGTACTTCTTGGTTGTCCAGGCTGGATGAGGGAATTTCTCGGAGCCTATGCTTTAACAGGAATCAAACCAACCTGATATGTAGGCAACGCTGAGAGTCCACAGTCCATTGGGAATCTGTGGCCGATAGATGTTTGGTGCCTACGCCCTTCGTGCGAAGTTCATTCATTCAGGATGCTCAATGCACCTTGCATTAGGTGGTGACAAAAGCAGCGCAGTAGTTCGGGGATTCAAGTAGGACGGACCTAGTGTATTGAATTTATCCGGTCAGAGAGTCTAAGACTGACAGGGCTGTTGCAATATCTGCCTCCTGTTAACGTGGACTGGGGACTCAATCGATTTATGCGCCCTTCGATTGATGTCCACCATTCTAGCTACTCAGCATATCTTACATACCCATTGTGGCTGATGATCACTGTGGTGATTCGTACGCCTTTCTCGGTATTTGTCCATAGTTGGCGAAGAGTGCAGATGTTCGTACGCTATACGGACAGCATGCTAAACGGACGATATGCTGTTCGAGAGCCCATGCGCTCCTGTTGGGGCGTTTGAAATCCTCATGTTGAGAAACAAAATACGCCATGTCATAATGCCGCCTGGGCTTGTGTGGTATTTTCTAGAGGACTTGACTATCAACTGTGAATTCACCACCCTCTAATAGTGTTACCGCTCTTTGTTCATAGCTGTCTATTCGTTGGGAGAACCTCGTATATTTCACACGTAGCCCTCGTGTAGAAGGCCGCTCCCCAATTCGCAGTCTAGTGACGCACCCGGTGTCGTTAAACTAATCCATCTGTTTACTCAATTAGATGAGCTTGGTTTTGAGTTTATTCCTGGCATTAGGTTGATCGACGTGAAGCGCTTGGATGACTATCTTGCGTGGCTTCTCTGTTGAAAACATGCAGACCACGCTGAACTAAAGGAATGTTCGGGCTGGTCAGTGTGGAATGCGCCTCGCACCTTCCAATTGCTGTTTCAGAACTGGGTTGTTCCCACTCTCACGTTCTTCGCTGCAGAGGTGAGATCAGCAAGAATAGGAAAATCGCTTGTTACTTTTGCCGGCCTGCGTCATCTCTGTTACTAATATGAGAAGGCATATGATGCCTGCGTGCATTTCGATTACCTCTATGGTTCAAAACCGTGTCTTATTCACGACAAGGGTGTAAACTGATTTGCTGTGTCTGATCACCGTTGCCTCAGCCAGTTTGTCCATGTTGAGTGAAATGCTCGCGTGAGCAACGTGGTTGTTCGCCAATGTGTTTTGGAGTGTTCGAGGTACGCAATCAATTGGACAACTAGATGGGTTGGACGGTCTATAGTGGTTGCATCACGTATTCCTCACATCAGCTGAGCTTTCACTACATAGGATCGCCAACATCTGAGTGACCAAACATTGGCATGATCACAAAGTGTGAAGGTCCTAATTATTTATGTAAATTGTTGGTGACCTTGTGATCACCAAATAAAATGCCATTCTAGAACTTAACGTGCCGTGATCATTGCAGGCGTGCATGCGGTACGTTTCCAGTTCTTCCGTTTAGATTTGTTGTTTCCATTTACCCCTGGTTGACAGCTCTCTTCTGTGACTTACTGTCTAGCATCATGGGTTGTTGAGTTTCCGGCGGTATTGAAGCTCCGCTGTATTTGTATTTTCAGTGGTCTCATGGTAATCTATGTTAAAACCTTTCGGTCACTTATTTTTTGCACTTTTTTCTGGATAGACTTATTTTGGTAATATTAAATCTATTCCCCTTCAGTCGTTGTAACTGTGTTTCACATTGTGTTATTGAATGTTTGGTGTGCAGCAAGTACGCACATATTGATGTGGGCAAAATTTAGCGTCTGTTACTGTCGAACACTTGGTCTAGTTTGATTTACGATTATGGCGAAGTGGTTATACTTCTAACTTGAAATGTGATAGAGGCGACGTCGACGTTTGGCAAAATATGGTTTATATCTGTCTGAAATGCCATCTTAGTGACTATTTGTGTCCATTCTATCTTCTCCTGTAAACATTAATCTGCACCGATCACGGAGGAAAGGTACGAACCTACCGGGCGACCGAACCTATACTGGCCAAACATTACGATTGTTTTTCTGTGGTGCTGAGCGGCACCGGAGCTCAAAATCAGCTTGCGAGGTTAGGCATTCAACCGTCGGACGTGTGAGCAGATATAAATTGGACGGGACGTATTAGCAAACAAACGATAACCGTTAGTCGCGTTAAATGGATGGTTAGTGAACCTTCCGAAGGCCTATGCACTTACCGAGCCAGTGTTTTCGGAAGTATTTGACTTAGGAACATCTGCAGGTTGCCTCATCGACGACATGCTATCTGTTTTTACTCAATATCAATATTTATACCGCTTTACTTACCTTTCAAGGTTGTTTTCAACACCGACGCAAAAATGATGAAATCGTAAAATCAGGTATCATCAGTGTTCAGACTTTACGGCCATTTGTTCCGGTGGATGATTATGCTGGTGTCCTTTTCTGTTGCTTCGTTTTAGACTTTGTTCATACTAACGCAACTCTGCATTCTTTTGAAACCTGCCACTTGGTATCATTGTAGGCGAGTTTCTAAAAGAACAAGTGGAATCAATGAAACAAATTTCCGATTACATCACCAATCTTCGTCGCGTGGGACCTGGCCTTGGAGAATTTATGTTTGACAAGGAGGGCCTTGAAGAAGAGACTAGTTGAGCCGATCTTCGTTGCTGACAGACTGACAGTACGTGCTCATTTTTTTTATACGTCCATAGACTATTTCCGTCTGTCATGCTGCTCATCCTCATCAGGTTGTTTTTTAATGACAGTCTTCTTTGGAAGTATATTGACTTCGATGCTTGTCATTTTCTATCCCATTTTTTGCAGTACATCACTTTTGTCTCACTACACTGCAACTGTCAAACATATGTACGCTGCTTTCGTCTGTATTCAAATTTCTCCAACAATACATGTTTATCTAGTTGGTTTCGTCACTGTCGTCCAGTTTTGTATGTGACGGCACAAATGGGGTCTAAATCAGCGAGGGCATTCGATTATTGCTGCGGTTGTCTTGTTGACCTCAGCCACAGGAATGTGAGGGTGACCTTATGGTAGCGTGTTAGTGGTGATTTAGAGTCTGTTACTTAAAGTGCGTGACCGTATATAACTGACACAAGTATTCGAGCCAGTACGCTTTGCGCCGTTCAGGCCCCCTTATAACGTTGACTACATGCGATGTCGTTCAGCTAGATGTACTGCACACGCGAATACGAAAACTGTTGATGTTCGGTACCACAAAAGGAGAAAAAATTCATTAAGTTATTTTATGGTGCGCATTTGTATGATCAACTCTTCGACAGATATAACAGAAGTTTGA
Organism: Paragonimus skrjabini miyazakii; assembly: GCA_014338405.1. Lineage (NCBI taxonomy): Eukaryota > Metazoa > Platyhelminthes > Trematoda > Plagiorchiida > Troglotrematidae > Paragonimus > Paragonimus skrjabini miyazakii. Next base: position 9,050 of record JTDE01006163.1, read on the forward strand.
ACAGATTTAGTCAATTGTTATGCAAGAATTTCTGGATTATTAATAAGTTATGATGAATGGAAGATAACCGAGGAACCGCAGACACGGACGCGGGCATCTGCAGACTCTTAAATGTACCCAGTAAGAGATGGACCTACGTTTCTCAAAACCCGTCCTAGAAATTCTGGAAGTCACAAACATTAAAATGTTGAATAACGTTTAATTCAATGTGCACAAAAGAGGAATACCACTGCCTCCAGATAATAACGTCGTGATTGTAAGATTTAACTTGTGTTCAAAGACCGGGGTTAATATTTGAAAATATTGCGACCAATGGTGAAACGCACATTCATTCACGAAGCGGAGGATTAAGTTTTACGTAGTTTGAATAAACGTACAATGTCAGTCTTCCAGTTTTAGTGAAAAGTTTAACAGGATGAAACCATAACAAACTGTAGCTTACTGTCACAAAAATATTGACCAGATAGGAAACCAGGTGGAACGAGTCGTTTAAGCTGATCATTGGAAATCTTTCAAAGGTTCAGTTCTTTAACAGGAGAAACTTAAATATTTTTACTTTTGGGTGTATTGAGCAATAAGGAGCACGGGTTGGATCAGCTGCCTACTTAGATAATATAATTCTGTGGTGATATTAGATTCCACGACATCGGACAATGTGTCATAGTCACGTATCCATCGGCCGCAGCACTACGACCACGGTCAATCCGAAGTGTCCTGACTGCTCTGATACTATTGTCAAATCGATTAACCCCGCGCGATTTCGGCACCAGAGCAACACGGTACTCGTCTGTCCCACGTTCCGTAACCGATTGGTTTACGCCCTGGCACATACAAAAGTGATTACAGTTTAAAATAAGCGATAACCATTTCCATAGCTCCCGGTGTAATGTTCTTGCCACGTCGAGGCTAGTTTTGGCCCGAACCAGTTCATCACTTATCGTTAGTTAAACCGATTATTACGCAACCCCTAAGTGTCGAACAATCGTTTACGACTGTAAAATGTCAGACAGAGCTGAAATGTGGTGCATTCTTGTTATATAAGATAGTAATCTTTCTTCCGTTGGATCAGCAGTTTAGAACACGCACACTAAACGTCCCGAAGTGAAAAAGCATTTGTCACAAATAGTTCTGCGCATGACGTTTTCCGTTTGATAGTTTTATAATTCTGATGGTAGTTCCTCTTTTTGAGCATCGTGGTGACACCAAAGCTGAATTTATTGGTCAGCTGGAGTGGGAAGCACTGAATTCTAGAACATGTCGGAACCAGTCCAACAGGATAACACCCAGTTTATAGTCACTGTCGAAAACCGTTCGACAATGGAAAACAAGGACTCAGATCGTTAACCCTCGTGTATTGGTATCGACCCCGAAAAATGGTGTACAGCGAGAGCACGTCAAGCTAGCGAGGTACGGAGCAAGTGGAGTTTTTAGCCCTTAAACGGATGTTACGAGATGGATAGTTTGATTAAAACAAAAGTGGGTGAAAAACCGAAATCGTCAAATATGTACAATTGAATGCGACTATCAAAAATAGTAGTATAGTCGCTACAAGCAGAACAACGTTTCCTCAGTGGGGTCATCATCATCATAGACAGCAATACATCAGTGGTTCACACTGATGCTTAACTGCCACACAACCACGAAGAAGAAAAAGCAAACCCTGTGTAAGAAGTGAGAAAAAAAAGGGAATGGGACCTAACCACTAAAAATAGCTACGTCATTAAGTGCACTCACTTCACAGACAGCTCGGTCAAACAACGACAACATTCACGCCACTGAGCTCGGTTAACCGCCATCTCACCTAACGTCTCAAGCCACCGACCCTGTGAGTCGCGAGGGCTCCAGCCCGGAAGACGAACCAGTGAATCGGCTGAAAGCTGCTGACCCAAATTAGAAAACCTTTGCATATTCAACGAATAGGTGTTTAGATGCTACTGTGGGTGCGTTTTTTGACGTCTTCGTCAACCTTTTGAAGTAAGCCAAACACCCAGAGGTCATACCAGCCGGAGATTTTGAAGAAGCTCAAAACACCCATGTGGTTATTGAGAATAAAACAAGTTGACAAACATATATTTTGGAGAAATTCATCACCAGGTCATTACATTTCTAAAGGTCAAATATTAGATATCGATTAAAGCATGAGAAAAACGCAGTTACAGTTGGACAACGAGAATGTAACCAATTCTGTCCTGCTCACCAATAAGGTCGTTTGAACAATCTGTCAATGTTGACTCAGAATGAATGAACTATGCCTCTCAGCCATGGATACAACTCTATCATATAACAGTCAGTTATACGTGACGCCACTCTGTTAAAGACTGTCGTGCATTTTGTAACGAACGTCTAGACTCTGATCATGTTGCTGTGCATACCCGTTTTGTTCTATCATTTAAACAGAGGTCATGCACTCTGAAATTCAAAATAAGTAACATTCATCCAGATGCGGAGTTTACAAGAAACACATACCACAAGGCGATGGCAGACAACTTGATCTGTTAGTTTACGGTGAAAAAACCCGACGGACACCAGGGTCAAATCATAACAGATATGCTATCTTCTCATGTTTTGGGAGCTGTGCATTTACGGTAGAATTGAATTTCTGTAATGCAAATGAACTGTGTGAACAAGCGTCGTTCGATTCCGCATGCCTCTGAGTATAGTGAGGTGGGCAGTCGAGGACTTAAACGCAAGTCTACGCAAAAATCCGTGAACATTATTCGTTGGAACAATTAGGAAAGAAGAAGGAGCCTTTATTATCAGCGAGTAACAGAAAGCTATTCTCTGTGATTCTTGGTTATGCTGGCTGCGGAATGTACGTGAGACTATAGTTTGAAAAGCTGGCTCGCATATCACCAACCGGTCAGATGGGCTTAACTTTTTGAGAACCAGTTCAGCTGGCCTCACCCAGACCGTATAGCCGTCGGGACCCGACTGGCCAGCTATCGCGCCCCGGGCGGTCCTCTGTCGGGAGCAGAAGTGGATCTAGAGATTAGTTTGTTGAAACGTATCAAGGCTGAGAGGTTGGTGTCAGAACTAATTCAGACAGTTTGGGAAACTGAAGAAGCACATCGTAAGTTTGGCCCAGTTTTTATGGAGAGAGGTAGAGAATTCAAGTGACAATCACCGAAGTATAGCAGTATAATATCCATTGCATTTGCGTTAATCACGGACCTTATTTTACGCCGATTCACTAAAGTTAAGGTATGTCGAATACACGGAGGATCCCAGTTCGGTTGCTTGAACGGAGCATCGATACTCTCACAAGAAGCCAACGATTGTAGTGTTTTTAGATCTAAAGATTGTCTTCTGTTCGGCTTTTAGTGACGTTCTGTAAGTGTGTGCTTCACAAAGTATTTCCAGAAAAATACGTGAATTTGTTGAGATCGTTTTATGCTTGCACTGCAAACAGGACGATTGTTCTTGAACAGCTGTCTCTGATGATCACCACTTCTAGTGATGTTTAATAATGGTGCGCCCGATCTCTCCATTGCTGTTCAATTTTACCACATTTAATGTTGTGGAAGGTGCGGTCGAGCAATCCAGTGAACTGGATGTTAAGCTTATTTCTGATTGAATTGAAGCGTGCGGACAGCATTATCTTGTTTGACCCACTGCTGCAACCATAATGGACAGGGGCATAACCGGGCTGGTCCGTGTGGAATGTGCCTCTCACCTTCAAATACAGTAGGATACTTCAAGAATATGGAACATTCCCACGTTCCTTATCGCAGGCATTCCACCTGAGACGGTGTACAGGTTCATACACTTGGTTAGAGTCACTTTTTGGGTTAGTAATACTGCTAACGAAATATCATCGAGGATGGCGAAAGCACGGATTGCCTTTGCTGTATCGCATCATCTATGGTGTCGAAAAAATGTCCGGTTGTCTCTGTAAAGGAAGATTTATAATGCCTGTGTGAGTTTTTTCTTGCTCTATGGTTCGAAATTTTGGCGTGTTCGCGACGAAGGTACAAACAGACTTGTGTCTGATACTTGTTGCCTCCGCCAGTTAGCTCACATCAAGTGAGAAGATGGCGCGAGCAGTACGGCCGTTTGCTAACATATATTTCGGAATGCTCAGGATATGCATGTAGTTGACCAAATACTGAGATTACAGAGTCTACGATGGTGGGTTCAAGTATCCCACGTGTCCGCTGGACGTCCACACAGTCGAACCTTGTAGACTGAAACAACCAACAACTGGATATAACTGCACAGCAGTCAGCCAACGAAGTGATTACGACGTACGAGAAGCCTTGCAGCGGTCAAACGATTGCAAGATTTTAATGATTAGTGCGACTATTCATAATTTTCTGCTTGCTTGATTTACATATACTTTCAGTGTCCGACTGTTTTGAGAGGAATCGATTCAAACAGCGTTACTCCATTCAAGAGTAAAACGCTTTGCACGCAGCAGTTTTTAAGCTTCCTCCAAATATCTTACTCACCTGTTTGTTTGGTTAATGTTGTTGTTGGTTTTAGCAGAATCGCTTGTTTGTAACGACCGGGATTGCACCAGTGGAAAGGTGCACTCTCCTGTGAGCTCGGTGTATTTCTCTCACCCATCCTATCTAGTCGACTATCATCACCGATGGTCTCAGACTAGGCCAGACTCTTTTTCCAACTAATTTGGGAATAAACGGATCCTCGTAACTGGTTGAAAAATTCCCTCGATCTTTCCAATCCCTGTGCATTTTTATAGTGTTCAAGTAATTCCCTCCTCAATTCCACTGTAACTTTTCACGGTTATCACGAATCTCTCGTTGACCTTCCCAGTCCGAGTCATGTTTACTACGCATGCCATTGCAATTATTCTACTCACGATGATGTGCGCTTGTTTGCCGTCCCACCTGAGGACCCAAGGCGTTGCCATACGGACGCCTACCGGCCTACTCCCACCCACCCACTTTTCTGTGTATTGTGTATCGTACTCCCTGTTTTGTGTTCTATTGGTTGATTCTTATGTATTTAAACCACATGCATGCACCGTTCACAAACGCTGAGTTGGGGTGTTTGCATTCAGTTGCTAACCTTAACAGCCAGTTTGTTGTTGCTTGTATCATTGGACTTGCAGAATCTATCTGTTACTATATTCTCTGTAAGCGTGAATAATTAAGGCTATATTGGTAATGATACACTGGTACTCGGTCCAACTTGATTTGGTCTTTGGGATCTGATTTATCTATGCATCACCCAACGTTTTAAGGATAACGTTGTTGTGTTGATTGTATCTAATAGTTTTGTCGTTTACAACGCGATTCGTTGTCCTAACCATGGGCTCTTAATGTTGGGACTGCGTACAAAGGTTGAGGCTTTACAGTTTTTAAGCAAAAGGTTATACCGTTTCATTTTATTTCAAAATCACGACTATTACGTTGAATAAAGTAGGTGGATTTCGATTATCTGGGTAAGGGCCTCGTGATCACTCAAATAGTTTGTTGAACACGCTATCCGATATGACAACCGGTTATAATCAGTTTTGTGCGTGGATCCACAGCATTTCTAGTTCTCCTATCTAACTTTGTCTTTTTCCCGTCTTTTTTTAAATTACATATTTATTCCATCTAGGCTATTCCACGCTAATGTTGTGCTGTGACTCGAACCACACTATCTTCTGGTCAAAGTTGTGACCGTTGTGAACTAATTCGATACAGTTTGATCTATCTTACTAGTTCACAGTGTGCCCGTAAAATGTGCGAGAAAAACCGTTTGCTGAAGGTTAGAGAAGTAGCACATTTGAGAATGTCTTATTCCGAAACACAGTTGACTACGATCGATTAAAAACTCAAAGGCCTGATGAGTTTGGTTAGCAGGAAGTGCACCGAAAGTTTACTTCAATTCTGTCGTGACGAAGTATTGTCCGTACCTTACAGTTCTAATCGCGTTGGGTTCTTCAAGATGGTTTTATGGTTTTTCTTAATAGAATTCATATGAAACTTACACATCAGAGAAAGCCATGAATGCTTATGCATGTCGAAATCTGTGTTGGCTCGCTCCGGTTTTCAGAAACTTGGGTGTCTGCGATCTTCAGCTTTGTTGGTGTATTGTATGATGAGTGGTTTGTCTGTTCTTTTCATAGTCCACTCGGAATTTTGTTTTCCATTCTCATCCCCTCTGGAATGCAGTAACATACACTCGTATACGGAAATATTTCTTGTATTAAATTTTACATATCTGTCTCCTCAGTTTGTATCTTGTCGTTGAAGTCTTTCTCTCTGTTTATTTTCCGAGAGATAAGGGTTTCCTTTTCGTGCCAGTCATTCAATTGGCTAACCAGCATTGGCCAGCTGAACACAAAGGCCTGATTCATACACCTACTGGTCTTATTCCCTCGGGTTCACACCGAGTGGGACCGCAAGTGGTGCAGCGCAAGCCACTTGGGGTGATGGTTTGATGCGCAGGCGTCCTTTGGTTTCCGTAACTGTGATATGTTAATCTGTTTTGGATGCTGCCAACAGTATGGTGTACAACTTGTCTCTCAATGGCCGTCAGCCATTTCTCGCGTATATTCCAATCCGCTGAAGTTCTTATTTGCAGACAATTCAAAAGGAATGACTTCAGTTGTATTGTTTTGTGCTAGGAGCACGGTGTGGATATACGGAAACTTATTTGTGAACATACAGTTGGCACTGTATCTGAGTACAATGGCCAGTAGTGAGTGAGGTTGATCTATCCGATGTGATATCCTTGAATGGCGAGATATACGAGATCGGAGGGAACTGACGGCAACTTAGCAAAAACATACGAGAACCACCAAACAAAAATCGCTCCACTTGCCATAAACATTACGTTACATCTAGCTGCTTTTAGAATTTAGAGAAAACAGGATGGAACCAACACTAGTCACCCTGTAACCCGAATTATTTGCTATTTTTATAAGACTTGCTGTTCAAGTGCAGCTAACTATAAGTACGATTATGTCACATATGTGAAACTGACGTCACGTTACGATATTTTGTTGGTTGTGGTATCCACAGGTGTACTTGATCGAAGTAACTTGCGTAGACCTCGTTCGATTGTCGTTCGAATAGTGTGGAAGGTCACACCACCCTTGCATACTGCCATTTGCATGACCCTCGCACGTGATTGCCCACATTCATGTGACCACACTCTCACGGGCATGTGACGTGCCACACGTAAAATTAAGTCAACGGGAGGCGGATAACACGGCAAGCAAGGGCAACACGAAACACACCCTAGCCAGCCATCCGAGTACAATGCTGTCCATCGTCTTGGCCCTATCCGCCCCTCTTCTATACAGCCTAGATTCATCATATCCTGTTATACGGACGTAATACTGAGCATAATTGATTTAGTTTCTTGTTTCACTGAGGCTCCATAATTTATTGTCGGGTGCTATTTCTTGGCACGACTTTGTACTGTCTTATTTTATGTCACTAAGGCGCATTGTTTTCTTCTGATACTGAGGAATGGATTATGAGCAGCCAATATTCGGAACATCATATGTTGGGCATGGCAAAACAGACTAGTTTACCTTCGCGGACGCCATGTAGATAATAATGTTGTGTACTTAGGTGGATGATCCTTTATCATTGCATAATGACTGTGAATTCATTACAGTATACTGGTAGTTAAGGTCAGTCAGCAGTATACTTTTTTTAGGGGGTCTATAATATTTTAAAATACTAGAAACAGCCCTGATGAGATTGCAGCGTTGATGATAAGGGCATGTATGTTTTGTCGAGTCCGATGAAGTAATATTCTTACTGACTGCGTTTCATTCATGTTCATCAGATTTCATAAAATAGCAATCCCCCCAATGCCGAACAAGTAACACCTCTACGAGTGAATCCTATTTTACTCTCTCTGGAAAGTATTTCTTGTTGGATAAGGAGTATTGTATCACGAGTTATGTGTACGTATTTGGAGGATAATAACTCAGTACACGTATGAGGAGGTCTTGTAGGTTTGTCATCATCCTTTTCATGCATTTCTTTTGCAACTCGCTAAATGAGCATAAGCAAGTGATTTTTGGCAATTGTTACACATGCGCGTTAAATTACTGTTCACCGCGGAACGTGCTTTGAACTCATTTGGTTAGGTGAACAAGGCTGATTAGTGTACAATCTACAATAGCAAGATACTGAACGGAGAAAGTATGAGATCGTTTTTTGACGACCTTCTACGTAATTTCATGTTCAACTGGATTGATGGTACGTAACGGCAGTATTTACCTTTAGTCAGACAGTAGAAAATGACTTCAGTTGTATACACGAAAGTTGGAAAGCATTCAACGTATTTGCTATTGGATTGCATATGCGTTGACTTCAGGGTATTTGACATTATGGATAAATTTTGTTCGAATAATCCTAACTAGGACCATACCCGACTGGTGCGCCTCTTTTCAAAGTAAATCAGTCGAAAATGTCTGGCTGAATGCGAAAGCTGCGGTGATCATCTGTAAGCGGTGTTCAATTCGGATGTATAGTCTATTGAAAGCGGTTTCTGGTGAACAAGAATAAAAGCTACTCTTATCTAATGCTTTTTCTGTGAAGTAGCCTATTGAGGTGAGGTACTTTTTGCAAGTGGAAACACCCTTCGGAATGCGCAAAAGTGTTTTATCGGTGAAAGCGTCTCTTATTCTTGGCGGAAATAGCAACTTAATTCGTGGCTTTAGATTGACATGTGATACAATAAATGAGATAAGTTTACCGTATGAGAGGGGGGATGACTAGAATGTCTGCGAGAGTTTGAGAGCAGCGATCAACTGATGGCGATGATCAACTAATATTGTAGTGGATTACCAAATCGGAGTTGCGAGTATTCCAACTCTTGGCGGAATACCTCACGAGGCGATGAGGTACGTCCAAAAGTCCATGACGGGCGAATCACGGACGACACGGGCGACTGGACAAGCCACTGCTCAAGTGCTCGGACCAACGAACGAGGAATCGCAAACCGAAAAAAACCCGATAGCAAGTGTCCGCCAGATACAAACCCGGCAGAAGTGGACACGACGTGTGAGCGGAAACCGGGGTGTTGTGGGTCGAAATTCCGGTTCATAAACGCGAGCACGCGTGTGGCATGGATACCAGTGAACTGATGAGTAGTCGGGGATTTGGTTAATTTTCAAGTTGAACATCACCCACAATTGATCGCAGCTGTCGCATCCCCATAGACTTTCCAGTCGGCCCCTTTC
>JTDE01006163.1:19818-39166 GCA_014338405.1 Paragonimus skrjabini miyazakii
TGGAAATAAAACTTAACCTATCAATGAAATGTTTTAACTGGCTGCCAATCACCGGCGTTTTTGGAAGAATTAACGTGTGTACGTAGCAAAGTTTATTCAAAGTCGAAACCACACCCAGGTTAGCTGGCCGTGCGTAAGTTGGGATGTACGAGCATTTCCAGTACAGTAGCTTGGTCTCATTAATACAGTGTTTCGGCCACCATGGTCCACGATCAAAGACACCTAGCTGTTCTCAGAGGTCTCTGCAACCGATTCAAAGAATGAAAGAGGATACTAAACTGGTAACCAGCATGCACCGGTAAGTCCAGATAGACAAAGTAAAAATATAATATTTCCCCAACCATCTGTGTCATCGCGACAGTTTTTTCACCAAACGATAGATAATAAGAAGCTGTATTCATGAACGAAACATAGTTACAAATCACTAAAATACTGACCAAAACCTATCAATTTTCCCACAGAATCTGAGACAAGTCATGTTGGTTTTGGGTTTATCGCGCCATTTATGGACTCAGGTGTGACACATTGTAACTATGCTGTGAAAACACTAAGCGTCGCTTGGCACCTCACAGTTTTATGGCCTCGTCACTAAACAGTGTCGTTCCGCGTCCTGTTAACATGTCTTACTTAACCATTTCATCCGTGGTGTATTGAAGGCAATCTGTTGCGTTATCGAGATCGGCATGGACACTTCGCTGAAAAATGTTGTCCACATTGAGATGCTTTGTCCTCTAGAAACCTGCTTCGTCCTAAAAAGCCATATATTCAGGATAGGAAGACCGTTTAGTTTGGGTTGACATATAACATTCGCATCATGCGGGTTCTTGTTAGGTGATTACGAAATAGGATAATATGATGATTCTAGCACTAAAGAAATTGAGTACTTGACTTAGCTCAAGCCCAGAGCTAGTTTTGGTGAAGCAGTAATCGAGATAACTCTCTCGAGCACAATTGCATATCTTATTGTCAACGACATAATAAAACAACAGTAATGAGGAATAGGTTTAATGAGGATCACCACATCCGCCACAGTTTAACTGAGAGTCAGAATGGTTATAGGTTCTGCATTGTTTATTTCTGAGGCGTTCAGACAGCCACAATTGTAGTGGTTCGTTATCAAAGCACCTTCAGCCAAGGGACTTGAATCTGGGATAGACCCAGGAACATGGGTATCAGTGATAGGCACAGCAGAAGTAGAAATTGGTAATTATGAACAGGTTCATCGACCTGTCTACGGTGAGCAGATCCATCAATATGTGACGCATTCAAGTACCCAGGTTATTGAGCACAATTCCTCAAGATGATCGAAGTTCGTTACCAGGACAATACACAACTTCAGCTGATTCCAAACTGTGCATGTTGGTTCAGCAAACAGGACTGTTGAATAACTTAGCTGGACTGCTCCCAGTTGTTGAGTGGTCAGATTCCGGTATTGCATCAGGAAGTTATCCACACCATTCTCCAGTTCTTCAAAATCAGACAGGTTGGTAGACTTGATCGCACTTTTCAGAATACGCACAAAATTCTCAGTGGCATCGTTGGGTTGAAGATGTCTCGGTACAGTGAACAGATGTCGACATCCTACTTTCTTTAGCCAACCTTCGAGCTTCTGCGCACTGAAATGAGTGCCATTTTCAGTGACCAAAGTACACGGTACTCCTTCCCGACTGAACGTTTCCGTAATGCAATCAGAATGAAGTCTACAGTTGCCGACGACCTAAAATAAACTTCTGGCCAAAGTAAACATTAGTCAATAAAAATCAAGACATAATATTTGCTCAAGAGTGAATCACAATAGTCAGCAAACATTCGTTGCCAGGCTTCACAAATCATTGGCCAGGGTGTCCACTTTGATTGCCGCGATTGCGCTCTGTGCACATATTGAGCATAAATTTTAGAAATATTACAGAGATCAGCATTCAATTCTGACCACTAACAAGTCGGACGAGCCAACGAATTTTTTTTAAAATTCCCAAATGACTGGAGTGTAAGTCATCCGGTACCGCGGATCGTAATGTGGAAGGAGTAACAATTCTATCACCAAGACACAACAATTCATCAGGAGCAACAGAGAGTTCATCTCGATGTTTGTAGAATTCAAGAAACCTTCAATATACATCACAGTTCCAGTCATTATATAATGAGGCCAAGATTACGTGATATTGTCAAGAATCAAATCAGGACGAGAAACTGGAAGTAGCTAAGGTAATAAACAGTCTGAGTCACCACCCTCTTTGGAGTCCGCACTACGCTGCTGGATATTGTATGGATACGCAACCAAAGCAACACCGCATCGCTGAACCATGGCCGCAGATGACTTAGCAAGGAATTTGTTAGGATTATAAATGAATTTACGAGCTTCATGATTAGTGACTATAGTGGAATAAACACCAAACAAGTATTTGTGAAGTTTGGTGATCACCTAATAAACAGCCAATGCTTCCTTTTGTGTCTGCGGATATCCACGCTCTGCTGAACCAGAACGTCTAGACATGCAAATAGCAGGATGGCCGTCTTGTTCCAACACAACTCCAATACCCGTTGGGGACGCATCAGTGATCAACATTGATAGTAAGTTTGGAGAGAACGTACGTAATACTGCGTTGGAAGACAGAAACTTCAACAGAACTCGGAGAGTTCGTTCATGTAAGTCAGTCCAAACAAAACTATTTTGATGAAGATCAAACAATCGTTTTGCCTTATCAGCGAACTCAAAAATGAATCGAGAATACTGCTGAAGACAGCCAATTAAAGAGTGAATGCCGTAAATAGAATTGAAAAACGATCAGCAGCAGGACGATAACTATTCTCGTCAATGAGGAATTCTAAACATGAGGACTCAGACTTACCAAAAATGCATTTGGAAGAATTAATAGTGACGTCTAAAGAACAAAAACGTTCGAGTAGAGTATACAATCGTTCATCATGAATGAGCATGGTTGGCGAACGTGTAATAATATCATCCTGTTAAGTGGAAGCACCTTTTAGATTGACAGTAATGGTACTCATAACATTTTGAAATATAGCAGGTGATACATTTAGACCAATGGGGAGAAAATTAAACCGAAACAATCCGAAAGGAGTATTAATGGTTGTCAGAGTACTCGAAGCCTCACGAAGTGGAATGTGAAGAAAAATTTGCTATAAATCAAATTTCTGGAAATATTTTGAATCGTAAAACTGATCCTCTGGTCCAACAGTGGCACAACTCCTCTGCTAAAGGAACCAGTTGAGTGTGAGTCTGTAATCACCGCAAATTCGAGGCGTTTCACAATCACGTTTAAGCGAAGTCACGATGGGTGTAGCCCAAGTCGAAGAGTGCAGAGGCCTTAACATCTATTTTTAATGCATAAATTGACCGATTGCTTTTCGGACGGGCTCCGGTAACCTGAAAGCAATGGTTTATCGTTTCATAAAAATCCGGTTGCCTTCGAGCTCGAACAAAATTTGTTTGATACTCATACCAGCAGAAGCTTTTGAATACCAAGCGAGCAAGTTGCGCATTTTTGATTTACATCCATCAAAAAACACTGAAGCGGAGATGTTCAAAAGTTTCATATTTTCGAAACCAACAGTCGATAACCCATGATTAATAACCAAAAGGTGGCAATTGTTAACACTGTATTAATCATCAGAAAGTGTTAGTTGACAAGATCGCAAGATTGTTAAAGCATGCCAACTGATACCTTTGACAGAAGCTTTAGGAGGTCCTTCAGGGTCTTCATGAAATCAGAAGGGATAAATGATTTAACGCCGTCAATATCCACAATAACTGAATGTCCAATGGAATTATCAATTATACAGGCCTGTTTACAATGTGACTGGTGGAATCATCAGAATTAACAGCAAGAGTTGTAAAATGAAATCAGGAAATCAATTTACTATAGTCAAAATTGGATTGTGTAAAATAAAAGAAACTGAACTGTGACCAGAAAATTGAACGTGGCTAATTTTACCAGACTTGTGATACTTAGCTTTACGAAATCGACAAGTCAATCGGGAATGTTTGTTACCACATGACTTACAACTGTTCTACCGTCGGGTGAGTTGGCTATTGCCAATTGCATTTCGAATACTTACTGTCGTTGTTGACCTTCTGTTCTTCTCACATTTTTGTCGTATAAAGTCATCGGTTCATCTTTCACAGCAGCACTGACATCCTGATATTGTTCACATAATGTTCCAATTGACTAGAAAATGGAATCCGGAGATAGTAAAAGTCTCTGTTACAGATCACTCGTATTTATTTGAACGATCAAACGGACACGAAGTAGATTTTAATAATTAGTTTTCAAAAATACACCGAGCTACTTGAGTCTGGATTTCGAAAATTAACTGTCTGATATCCTGACTTTTTTGTTCTCACGAGCGTATGCAACTTAGCTCATTCCGTTGTTTCAAGCTTTCTAGGTCGGACATATGAGAGCAGTAGTTTCCTTACGGAATCATAAAAAAGAGTAAAGTGTGAATCAGCGAATGGCAAGTTTTTCATCAAGCCGTACGCATCTTTACCAATTACAGTGAGGAATTGAGCGACTTTCGTGTTCGCCTTCAGCTCTTTGCCAGTAACACAACATATTTCGAAGCGGTCTAAATAGTCTTTGGCTACTCTCGACGAAGCACGAATATCCAGACTTCCAAGTGGACAGCAACCCATCGTACGAAGTTATAGAAGTTCGCGACGCCAACTGTGATGGTCACAGTAATACAGCAGTGGAATAATTGACTTCGTTGAAGCCCAGAGTTAATTTCGACGCAGTGGTAATAACACCTTGAATTGAGCAATTCAGTCATTTGTCTCGAGAGCAATTATACAAATTCTTGTCAACGATGTAACAAACAACAGTAATGAGAAATAGGGTTAGTGACAGTCACCACAGATAACATGTTGACATAAATGAGTACTGGTTGAACTTGGTGACGTACGCTTTACAAATGTCGTGTTTGTTTGTAAGTTGACTTCTCAAGGGCTGTACACAAGTGAGGTACAAGTGCTTCTGATAGCGACTTAGAGTACATATTTCCAATCAAGTGATGGCACGTCGCACTGGTAGGCCCTGGAATGACTAGTTCGATCTGTGTGAGTGTCCGCCTGTCTGACTATAGTCCTGTTGAGTTATACTGGGTCACACTCTTTTCAGTCCAGTATGCTAGAGAGCGGCCACGCACGATTTGATTTGGACGAATTTATCGGCCCGGAACCAGATCACACTGCTGAAACATTGATATACTCTTATGGAGGCCGTTTACAGAGTTATGGGGACCACTTGTGTAACGAATATTTCGTCTCGAGTCTCATAAGCTTTCTTAGATATTACACCTGATTAACTCATAGCTGTGACGTATTCTGTCCTGGAAGTTCACCAATCGTTTCTCGTTCGTTGGCCCGGTTCCATTCAGTGATTGCTTGTTCGATCTTTCATGCTATCCGTTATCCAATCGCCTTGGGCCTTGCCCATATCCCACAACAACGTTGAACAATTCCATTGAAAGTCGGAACAATCGCGTCTCCGACCTGATTACCCATCACAAGCTGTTTATAAATATATCAGATTATGCAGATGTTTTGTTTTCACTTGTTAATGGTAACCGTCATCGGGAAGGCATGAAACGACACGTGCAATTAAGTGATCAGAATGTTGTGCTCAAAGGGTTATTTTCCAGACAGCTGAGAGCAACTTCGTGCTAAATTATTCCATGACGTCTTCATTTGGGTGATGTTTATACAAAAGTCAGGAGAGGCGTTTTTTATCCTTCGTCATCATATTTCAAAGTTTAGTAAATCTAACGTGATGTTCTTCCGTTGTTTTCATTGTCTTTAAGAAAAGAATTCAGGACCTCAGCCAGATCTCTATTGTTTCTAGCCCGAAATAGCAGCCTTGCGCGTGCACATTTTAGCCATGTTTTCAATGAATGGTGCATCAGAAGTTTGTCAACAAGATCTTTTTTGTTAACAGTCACCCTTCATTTCTACACCCTTTCTAATCTAAAGCTGTAACACGATCCATCCGAAAGCTCTTGCACGCATGTATCCAAGACTATGTCTTCAAGCAAAGCAAATTTTTCCCGTAACAAATTTGAACAGAGAAGTTAGAAACATTTCTTCCACAGTCTATCTCTTGAGCACAATTCGCTGCAGCTCACAAAGTACATACTGCAGTCTGTGGGTTTGTTAGTGAAATTCTATAGACATCGTGAAACTAGACAACAAAATCAACAACCACACAAACACACACACTGATCAACGCACATCGGTTACCAGGGTAATCTGGTACTGATGAACATGTCTTTCTGTACGCACAGGGGTGGTTTCTATTTGTTAAGTGGCACCGCTTCCGTAGACCGGAGAAGTCTTTGATTTTTTGTTGCGTAACGTAACCGAAAGATCTTCTCAGACCTTTACGGTTTTTTACCGATTCAGTACATGAGTGATCTCGTGTGAACTTCGTTTCATCGTGCAAGACCATTCCGTTCGAGAAAAACACTAGCTAAAGTGATGTTCATCAGTAACGATAAAAGACATACGTCGCGAGATGTTAACATTTCATTTACTGTCTTCAGCCACGAACGTAAAACACTACAATAACTTGGACATGAGGATAGCAACAACAATAGAAACAATCAACAATTAGGTTTACACAAAACAAGGACTGTTGTCAGTTCCAGGGCAGACAAACTGCATGAGTCAACAGTTTATGCACACACAGGACCGGACGGCAAGTATTGATTAGCATAGCTTCGGAGAAGGCAAGCAACTTCGGATTCCGATTACGCAACATCACATGAAACGAATTGGCGGGGTCAACAACGTGACCTGTTTCCATGATGTGCTTTGCTATGGATGAGTTCGGATTTCGTCTCACTCGTTCTGTTGCCATTGCCTGTTGCGTCATGGCGCGCACCAACCACTTGGGCATATGTTCAGCCATTCCCTAGCGTAGGCACCGATCTGTTCTGCCGATATAGACGTCACCGCAACTGCAAGTGAACTGATAGATTACATGAGACAGAACATTTCGGTAGCTCACGATTATGAATATGCTGAGCGACACTCCTAGTTGTGAGTAGCAACCGCAATTCAGGGTATGTACGAGTTAGAGCAGTTTGTAATTCTTGACTTACGTCAGTTGTGATATGATTGCCTTTGAAGGATAGGTTCAAAAAGACCTGCTGCTTATGGACCGTAGTCACGGCAGCCTTGGTCTCAGGACATCCTTTTAGGAGCAGCACCTTCTTTAATCTCTCCTTCTCTTTTCCAGTACAGACCTCTCGGGTTCTATGAAACAGTGTTTGTACCAGACCTAATTGGTGCAAGAGAAGAAAATTGCAAATACTGACGGTTGCAAGTGGCCTTGTGGTGCACTGAGCGTTAAAGTAAGCCATCCTGTCGTCTGAGTTAAATGTCTAGAAAAGATAAACTGTTGTTTGTTTGTTTTTCATGAGAAACAGAAAGATTAGGATGAGTAGAGTTAAAAAGGTTTAAAAGTGAAGCAAAATGAATATTAGTGGTAGAAATCAAAATATCATCTACATATCGCTTATAGAGGCTGGCACCACCTATAGCATCAGATAGTTTTAATTCAATCATTCCTAAAAATATATCTGCAAGTGTTGGGCCCAATGGACTGCCCATTGCTGCACCATCTACTTGCTTATAAGATGATCCTGCAAAATCAAAACGGATATTCTCTGTACATAAAAGTATAAGTTCCTTGAGATAATCAACTAGGAGAAAAAAAGGCCGATTTTGATGGGAAATAAAACCACACAAACGTTTGTAAATAAACAGTCAACATCGATAGAATACATTTTATGTAAAGTTTGTACCAGCTCGAAGGAATTTTTATACAGTGAGGGGAAATTTGACGGATGGGATGGAGAATGTCAACAAGCCATATGGCAAGCTTGTGGTACGATGAGTTATCCATGTATAGGATTGGCCTTAAAGTTTCAAGGTTTCAAAGTGATGTTGTTGAGATTCAAGCTAAAAGGAAACGGCTATCCACTGGCATTTGTGGAGAAATTCGGCAAACAAAAGCCGACTGCTTCGATGTCTTCAACACCGTTTACCTTACAAGCGCGATGACATTACTGCTCTGTTGAAAACCCGCCTCACGGCGACTATGGGACGCACTTTCTATGCAGCCAAACTAGTCATGCCGTTCACCACCACTGAAAACACCGCTATGGCTTAACGCCAAATAGTACATCGTTTAGGAATCCTCGTGCGACTTACATAGGCCGAACGAAGTGGCAGTTAAGCAATCGGGTCAATCAACATATTCCAGTTTGAGTTCGCAAAACGCTCATGTGTACCAAAATGTTGGACATAAATCAGAATGTGACAAATCACAGGGAACTGGCTTCATCGACCGACCGACACTCGTTGACATGTCGACCCTAAATGAACCAGGAGATAGCCTATCGGATATCTTACGCAACAAAAAATCAAATACTTCTCCGGTCTATGGAAGCGATGCCATTTAACAAATAGAAACCACCCCTGTGCGTACAGAAAGACATGTTCATCAGTAGCAGATTACCTTGGTAACCGATGTGCATTGATGTGTGTGTTTGTGTGGTTGTTGATTTTGTTGTCTGGCTTCACAATGTCTATTGCATTTTGCTAACACAAACCCACAGACTGTAGTATGTACTTGATAAGCTGCAGCGAATTGTGCTCAAGAGATAGACTGTGCAAAAAATTGTTTCTGACTTCACAGTTCTTCAGTGCCCCCTTGTCTGAGGAGAATTTTAATTACTCCTGAAGTTGCTTCTTTAGAAAATTCTGAGTGATTGAGCATATGACAAAATGGACTCCGTTGTCATTCATTTAAATTGATAATCTTCTGGTTCTTTCTTCATTACAACCATTGTAGATCACATATTTTTAAGAATCTCAGGAACATATGCTTTGTGAACTTCCATTTCTAGGAGGTGTATAAAGCAAATGTTTGTTTGAAAAATGGACCGTATATTGGCAAGCTTGACAGATCGACGCCTTGTTTCAACCTTTTTAGTACGACTGGAAGCCTCGTCTCGTCTGAGTACACGGTGTAAAACATTCGGTTCCCCCTCAAAAGTAAACATCAAATGAAAGCGTAAAAAAACCATAGGATTATGAAACATGAGGGCATGATCATGATTATTTACATTCAAGTTATCGTACAACAACGTTTGAAATGTACTAACGACATATGTGTTCCGTTTGATAATTCTGTCTCTTATACTGTAGATCGATTCACTTATATTTGCAGTCAGATCGGATCGATGCTTCCGTCAGTGAAAATCAAAATCTATCCCAAAATGATTTGACAGATACAATGCAGCAAGACAGCAGCTTGGCTGACGCAACCCACCATAATGAGCCAGTCTTAACATCTGCCAATACTCAGTCGTTTTAATGCATACTCTAATAGATACTTTCTTGGTTTGTACGAGATGGAATCAGAATGACCGTCCGTTTTGCTTAAGGAAAATCATGGACGAATAGAACAAACCAGAATAGCTGACAGATTTGATAATGACCAGGAAAACAATCGTCTATAAACGAGTGTTTGCGCTTGTGGTGATGTATTTTTACACAACATGAGAGAAGTTTGATCTCACTGAGGATTTATTAAAATGTTTCTTGTTTAAGAACATTACTTACTGCCTCGTATTAAGTTGTTCTTCGATTTTCTTGGTTTAACGTTTTTCTCACAATCCGCCAAGTTTTTTTGTTACGACCACCATCACACTGGGTTCGTTTACTCATCAACTCGAGCCTGATTGCCATCCTGATTAAAATGTTGAATGTGAGCAGATGATTAAATAACACGGTTACCTAGGATTCGAATGATTCATCAACCACATATACAGTTGCGTTGGAAGAATAAGTCGAACACTTAGGTTTACACGTTCCGAGTACTGATATGACCGGGTTAATTGTGTAACCAGATCACTGGCCGGTTTGAGTTATGGAATAAGACAAACGATCTAACTGCAACTATGACATTCCGCAGGCTGAATTGGAACAGGTCATTGCTGAGCGTTTGAGATTACCAATAAACAGTGAATACCGGTCACACGGCCAACGTACAGTCAGCAGACTTTATTGTCTTCAATAGTGGACAGCCAGAATGTGAAAGGATCTACTTTAGACAGAACCAACACAGACACTTCCGACAAGTATTTTGGATAAAGGTTACGTTATACCGCTTCAGGACCCGGTAACATTGATTAAAAATGAACAGCCAAATCCATTGTGAGCGGATCTGATGAAGACATTAACGATTTTAGAAATTATTTGGATATGGACGCTCAGGGTGAGGTGAAAGTGAATAGTCGGATAAGTTCATCAGATCTATTCCTTTTAAAACAGAATTATCAGTGTTCATCAATTCTTCAAACTTTAGTTCCAAATTGAACATCAATCACACTTGATCGCAGCTTTCGCATTCAGACAGACTTTCCAGTCAGCCTGTTTCAAAAAGAAGCACTAGATTCGACTTTCGCTCTCAGCAGAGCTCGTCAGTAGGGCATATCCTTACAACGGCCGGCAGTAGAATTCTGGTCACGCTTTTATGAGGCAACCGTGTTAACTACTGCACCACTGACCTCGCGTTAAGCACGACCGAATCATTATATGTGAACATTCAACCACTATCGCTTGTGAGTAGTGATCAGATTGCCCGATCGCCTCGAGAGAAGATACAGTAACTGTCCTGTTACCTCCAATCGATAACTCCGCGATTAGGACTTCCGAGACAGGTCGAAATCTCCGATCTCATTAAACCCGCTAGCCGATATTTTAGATTTGTGACGAGTGGTCGGGGGTTTGGTTAATTTCAAGTAGAACTTTAGTTGGTTTAATCTAAGATACTTAACCGGTATGTTGAAGTATACTTCAGTATACTAAAGTATACTGACTTACTTTGCTATATTGATGTGGTGGTCAGGCATGTATACTACATTGATCCGGAGGGCTATACTAACTATGACTCCGGTCCTTCCAGGTGCAACTTTGTCAGACAAGCCACAGGGGAAAAGTCAAATGAAAAGCTGATGTACTGATATGGTTGATTGTCGCACTGCTGACCGCGTAGTATTGCTTAGTTAGTGAGGAACGACCCTATAGGTATACAGTAGAAATATCGTTTTAGTTGTGGCACTGCTGTCTTCCGTATCAGGAAAAGAGAGGGGGACTTAGAAAAGTTACCCTCACACAAAGAGCACTCCGATCACCCAACGGTTGACCGTGACCACCGGCATATTATCAAGTAGAGTCGAAAAACATTTGGTATGCACCAAAAATCTGATGTAGCTTCGAATACATCCATTGCTGGCAGCAGTGCTCAGCATCAAACATCAATGTCATATCCACTACGCCATTGGGCCAGGCATGCCCCTCACTGCCAAGTGAATCAGATTCTTGAATCATTGGCTCCGGGTGGGGTCCCCCAAGAAAACCCTATATCCTGTTGTCTCGCAAGTCAGACTTTTGAGTCAGAGACTCGAGGTGGGGTCCGTCAAGCCAACCCCCTTCCGCAGCATAATTGACCGGAATTTATCAGAAGGTATTAGTCTCCAGACAGTGAAATTATTCAATTAGTACGACTTTCTTTTTCTGTTTTACTCCCTATCAATGTTTACTGCCTTCTCTGTGTGTACTGAGAGTTAATTGTTTCCTAAAGACAAGACAAGTGATTAACACTGACGCTCAGTGTTCGTACTCTCCGCCAAGTCGGTCAGCAAGGTGCTCTGGCAAGTACCCTCTCAAATTTGGAGCTTGAAGTGTGCTGCGTTTCGGAGACGCAAATCTACGATTCTAGCACCGTTGTTCACTTGAGCCCATATCTAGATAGCTGTCGATCCAAGCGCTTCTCCATCAGGATCTCAGGTGACGCCGAGGCTGAAGAACGTGGTCAAGTTTGAGCGGGAATAGCACTGAGTTCCAGAGCAGAACAATGTTTACTAGATTGGATTCCAGTAAACTATCGTTTGTGTGCTGTCAGACTCAACATTGTTGGCTAAAGTCTGTCGACGCAAATCATAAAAGCATTGTGTTTTCATTATATCGGCGTAAGTTTCATCAGACCACTGTTCGGATGCTACTGTAGCGGTTCAGTACTCTGCGCCAAACCGGATGGTTCAATCGTAGCCGTCCATTCGCCCCACATTTGGTCAGCAGGCCACACATTGACCGTCTCGATCACACACATATCTCTGGCCTATTCTCAAGGTCACAGACAGACATCACGCGCTCCACAAGCCAACGCGTGCTTCGGCAGTCCCGGTCCACTCCACACACACAAGCTCCACTAGGCGCTTTTCACCTTCACTCACCCGACAGACAATAAGCCCTTTTCGCTCTACACCGCGAGTGCCGGGGCCACATGCCGCACACACACGCGTACCGACTGAGCCAACTCCAGGCGCACACCTATGAAGGCAACTAATATTGCAGATACGCAACACTTCTGACACCACGTCTTGGACGCTGAACAAGTCAGCAATGCGCAAAGCCAGCGGATGCCAAGGGCATGAGGACGTGAGCTACACCACAACTGTACAGCTCCACATCGCATCCATGTGATCCTGTCCCTGCAACACTGCCGACACACAGCATACACCTGAATATTGTTATCCACACTGTTGTCAACCTGGACATTATTATGTGTTGTACATGAGTCTCCTGGTTTGTCTATATCATTTCCCCGTTTATGCCTATTCGTATTATACACCCTAATACTCAACTGTATACCCTTCTTTTGTTAGTGTTAGGCCGTAGTTATTTATCTATAGCCCACACTACATCCCTACGTAACACTACCAAGGATGCATTCTACGACGTCCTCGTTGGCCTTTTGCAACAAACTAAGAACTATGAGATCATCATACTACTGGGCGATTTTTATGCTCAGCTTGGTCGCCTTTCTTCAGATGAGAAGTGGCTAGGAGGTATGTTTGGTGTTTTGGCACAGCGCACTGACAGTGGTGAAAGACTGCTGCAGCTGTGCGCATCTCAATGTCTCTATAGTTCGAGCACCACACTTCAACACAAGAAAAGCCACTGTACTACATGGAGACCTCCCTGTGCTTCTCAGCTATGGAGACATTTGGATTTTATAGCAGTCAGTTACAAGTGGTGCCGTTCTGTTAAAGACTGTCGCGCATTTTAGAGAAACCACCTGGACTCGGACCATACTGTTGTGCGTGCCCGTTTTGTTTTGTAATTTTCCCAGAGGACCTACGCTCGTAAATGCAAAGTGCTTAATTGGCATTCGAGCGATGCGGATGTAAAGAACGCTTACCAAAAGGCGTTGGTGAAGAAGTTGCCCAGTTCGAGTCAGATGAAGGATCCTAATGAACATTGGGAACAAATCACCGAAGCTATGAGAGCATGCTGTGAACAGGCATTTCCGAAGGAGCTGTTCAGTTGCGACAGAACTGGATTTCTGTCACATCGACGGGCCTCATGCACATTCATCTCTGCGTTCTCCCTGGTTGTGAATATGACGACGATCGTGGAGAACTTAAACGCAAGCTGACTAAAAGCTTGTGAAAAGACCGTGAGCGCAACCTGATCCAACAGTCGAAAGAGATGAAACGAGCCTTCTCATTTGAGAATAGCAGTAACCTATTTTCCCTGGTTCGTGATTGTACTGGCCGTCCACTCGGTGTGAGTGAAACCATTAGCCAATCGTGTCGAGCTGACAGATGGGCCGAACATTTTGAGGAACAGTTCAGCTGGCCTAAACCGGACCATTTAGACGACAGGGCCTGAATGAGAATTTATTGTGTTCCAGACGGCTCTCCGTCAGAAGCAGAAGTGACGCTGAGGCTGAGGTTATTGAAGCGTAACAAAGACCTTGGACCAGATCTCCCATCTCTTCCTCTTTTCAAAGATGGGGAAGAGAGGTTGTTAACAGACCTGACAAAACTCCTACAGATCGTTTGGCGAACTTCAGGGGTGCCTCGCGTCTGGTGCTTATCAACAGTAATTACCGCTCCCAACAAGAGGGCTAGAGGTCTGTGACAACCACAGAGGCATCAGTCTAGTGTACGTTACGCCCAAGTTACCCTCTGGCCTTATATTATGTCGGTTCACTAGACCCAGAGAAAGTCAGTTACGTGAAGAACATGCAGGATTCCGGTCCGGTCCAGAGTGCGTTGATCACATTTTCACCGTATGATGGATCTTGAAACATTGGCACTGTTGTCGGTGACCGACAATCATCACCTTTTTTAGACCGAAAAACTGCTTTCAATTCGGTTGCTTGTAACATTCTCTGGATTTGCTTTATTCTCAAGGGGGAAATACGTGAATCTGTCGAGTTCACTGTATGATCCCTCTGCATGCAGGGTGAGAGTTTGTGGACAACTGTCTTGTGCGCTGATCACTTCCAGTGGTGTTCGTCAAGGGTGTCCGATCTCCCCTTTGCTGTTTTGTCATGGACGACATCCTGGAGGGTGCGGTTCGGGAATCCAGTGAGCTTGGTGTTAGGTTTCTTTCTGGCGTTAGGTTGACCGACATGGAGCGTACGGGTGATATTGTTTTACTTAGCCTTTCCGCCGGAGACATGGAGACCATGTTGAACAAGGTGAGTGATCGTGCTAGTTTTGTATGCAATGCACTTCGCACCTTCAAAATGCACAGTGCTTCTTAAAGGCTGGGGCATTCTCACCCTTACCTTCTTGATTGCAGACAAATCCAGTCGAGACTGTGGACATTTTCACATACTTAGGTATCACTATCTCGTCAGCCTGTAATTTTGCCGGTGAGATAATGGCAAGGAAAGCAAAGGCACCAGTTGCTTTTGCCAACCGGCGTCATCTGTCGCGTCGAAAAGACATCCGGTTGTTGCTGAAAAGGAGGTTATTTAATGCATGCGTACGATCTGTTTAGCTGTATGGTTCGGAAACGTGACCAGTTCGCAACAAAGATGTCAACCGACTTGCACTGTTTGACCATCATTGTCTCCGCCATTTAGCCCACATCAAGCAAACTGACTGCAAGGGAAACACGGCCGTCCACCTGCGCGTTGTACAACCTACGATAGTTGGGTCACGCACTCTGCATGTCAGCTGGGCGTTTATCGCATCAGATATTATCTACTGAGATCAATAACAGTTGGATAAAACCGCGTGGTAGTCAAGCAACAACGTGGTCACGAAATATGAAGACCCTGACTACTCCATTGACCAAATTGGGTGGATGTCGCCTGCTTGGCAAGGGTCTTCGTGATCAATCAAATCGCTAGTTAGAAACGTTATCCGAGATGGCGGTGTGCCGCAGTCAATGACGTACCTGCATGCATATCATTTCTAGTACCTCCGTTTAGTTCTCTCCTATTAGTTTCTAACCCTCTTAGTAACGTTCTGTTCTAGGATACACCATGTCACCGTGACGGTGAACGGCGGCCCAAGCCACAGTACCTTTTGGTCCGGCTCCTTGCTGCTATGGTGAGGACGATGATAGTGGTGATGAGTATATTGCAAGTATTTCATGTCCGTTCGGTCACGATGGATGCATTCTGGCAGACAGGCAATCGGTATACCCTGTCCACAAGAGTGGATGAAAAAATCGATTGGGTGGTTTGCAACGCTTAGCCTACGTGGATGCGATAATCGCAGTCTCTGAAAACTGTAACACCCTCCGTCAGACCTGTTAAACTTTTGCAGACATATACTGCCCGAATGCACATTCACCCTGATCAAATAAATTAGTCTGATGTTGCTGTCGACTTGTTGATAAACACCATCCGTGTGCTACTTAGTAGTGGCCATTCTTCAGGTCAGCATTTCTCACCCGTTCCTGGAGGTTATCTCTCCATGCTCAGTCGACTGAAGAAAATACTATGGAAATCGATCTGCAGACTGACAAACACGTAAATACGAGTCGAATCGCCCCATAAACTGATTACCAGTCAAAAAAGTGTTTAGGCGAACAGTCTGTCTTTGGTTAGTCATCATCGGGCCAATTACATAACATTTTATATCATCATGGTCGTCAAGCGAGCAAAATCAAAACAAGTAGTCACATAATTACGTCACACGGTTGTGAATTGGAGGACAATTTGGTAACAAAATTAACCTCCGGAGATGTCAAGTAAGCGACGAGAGGCTACGGTAACTGTAGGGCCTGAACAAATCTCTTCTGAGTATACAACTGTGGATTGCGCACACTTGAACCCATGTAAATAGTTTATGGTCGAGTAGATGATGGGAGATAACCTGATGAGTAAAGACTCCATCCCATGAGGTAGGACTGATAAATTGATCAGTCTCATAACTCAAAATGATGGTAGTTCCAGCCATGTTCAAGCCACTAATCGGTAAGCTGAAGGAGTAGGTTGTTACTCTTTAATCAAACGTCAGATAAGAACATTCAATGCAAATACGGAACTAGTGATGCTTTGAAAGTTGGGCGAATGAATGAACAGGAAGAGAGGAGTAACTGACCAGCACCGGGCTGGTTACAGCAACAATAAACTGTTTTATACACACACTAAGCAATTCGTTCCTTTGTTAATGTGTCTCCGAGAGTTCGGCAGGTCTCAACAGGGTTATATGTCGTATCTTCGCCGGTTGACTACTGTCAGTAACGTTTTATACACAAGAATGTATGACAGCGTAATTACAATTCAGAACTAATGTCTTCTATTTCTGGTGAGTTTGGTGGCTCACTCTCAAGTTGACGATCCGTAATTCGTTACATCCTTGTCTGGCGGTGATCAAAGATAATGAATTTAATCTGCACCCTTCATAATATCAGTCGGCTTCTTTGTCTACTCGGATACCGATTTCATAATCTGCGTCTGTAGTAAGGCTGATTTTTTACTTATCGATGAGTGATCGGGATTTCAGTTGTAGTTATTACTTGAACTTCACTGAAATGGGATCAGAGTTGTTGCAGTTAGATAAACGTGTTCAGTTCACGAACACACTGAAATGAAGCACAGAATGTAGGTTTCTTTCAGGCTAGAGCTGATCAGAAATGCACCTTTTTGTTTAACAATTGAATAGCGCTGTCCATGTTTGCTAGATGAGAACGCCGACCACGATTTCGATGACCTCATACCAGGCACAACCAAGCCACCTCATCTGAATGCTTGGCCACAGCCGCTAGAGTGTGACTATCTGGTTTCTTCCTGGTGATTCCAAAGTGAATAATGAAGGGATAGAACATAAAACCCTGCTGAGTAATCTGGATGATACTTTCATCGAGCCAATCATCTAATTCAAGTTGGCAAATGTAACGCATTCTATCGTTAAGCGAAGATTCGGGTTGCGGTCACCTACCGTGTGTCTAGACGGTCGATCCCACGATCAGCTGGCTTTTTTTCGTGTACTAATCGAGCGAGCGCACATAAATCAAAACACTTTCAGTGAGGAAATGCGCCTTCGAAATGGCCTGTGAGTATCCCCATCAGGTAATGTGATCAGATTACAAAATTATTAGACAGGCCCTGGTCGATAGCTGCTTGGATAAGTAAGTGTCGCGGCGAAATTCAGCCAGTTAGCTAGTCAATTCTGACGAATTGGCTCAGCTTCCGAGACACAATCATTACGACAGTTTTATGCAACCGGGGTATTGGCTGTCAGTTTCCCAGCCCCCAGTGAGTTGGTCCGTAAAAAATGGAATGAGTTGATAATCTCAATGTATCGTGTGCACACTTGGGTGAGTTGTACAGTGAAATGCAGTGAGATCCGAATTTTTTCTGATGATCCAGGGTTTTCATAAAGTCCTGTTACAGACACTTGTTATTAGGCAGTATGAGGAGCAGAGGAAGAGGTCATTACACAGTGACATTTAGTTGAAGCTTAGGTTCAAAATAGCATATGCTATACCTTGTCTTCAGAAGTGTAACCAATAAGATGTAATGTTTATCCTACTGTTTTTTCAACGTTATATTTACTGGCACGAGACTCATTAATAAACATCGAAGTAACTTCCAATATCCTGAACATGGAGATTTGAGGTTCCTTCCAATGGCAAAGAACTTACCTGTCGCATTCACTTTAAACACGTATGCAGCTTTATATTGAACTACATTAATTACTGTTTTTGTTTATCAGTGTACTTATTTTTCTGTTCGGGTGACGTGTGTTCAATAATCAAAACGCTAGGTTGAAAAAATTTTGGAATCGCAGGTTTTTACGTAACATGCTGGTTAAGTGAACAACATCCACCTTATTGTTGATAAGAAATAATGGAAATTTGATTAACTCTTTTTGTATTCAGGCTCATTACGAAAAAAAGAACGTCATGTGAAATTCTGACTCTTGAAATTGTAACCCATATATGTAAAATGATGATTGTATAATGACCTGATGATTTAACGGCCATGATTGCGGTTTGGTAGGTCAATAGTGTCAAAAATTATGAATAGGTGTTGCACTTGAGCTACTCAGAAATTTCACACGACATAAACTGTCTGATTGTTTGTTTTCACGGGAAAATCTCTCTCAAACCAGTTTGCATACGTTTTCAGTGAAATCGCTCATCGAGGGCTGATTCGTAACCTCACTAGGTAATCTCCGTGTCGGTGTCATTTATAGCTTAACACGAGGTCAAGCATATCTTCCGTTTACTACCAATGCGGCCTTCACTCCTAACAACTGATTTCGTGTATACCTGTGGTTGGCAATCTATTGTTTCGTTCACCCAAACTGGTCGAACTGTATTCATAATGAAGTTGATATACAATAAAAGAGGCTTCAGTATTACACTTAAGGTCGACTGTATGTGTCGCAGTCTGGTTAACCCTAGCCCTGACCTTTTCTGCTACCTTGGCGTGGTGGTCAGGCTTGTGTGCTGTTTTGATCCGGAGGGCTGTGCTGACTGCGACCTCGGTCGTTGCAGGTTCAACCCTGTCAGATAGGCCAAAGAGGAGCAGCCACACAAAAAGCAGATGCGTCCGTTGTGAGGTGTTCGTTGTGTGTGGTATCAGTCTGTTGCGTTTCGGTTCGGTTTGCTATTTATTTTTTGCCTGGTCTAATTCTCAGTATGTGATTGGTTTGTCTGTGCACTATTACCTCTATGTGAATGTACTGAATGTCTTGGGTTGTGACTGTCGAGCCTGTCATGGATGGTTGATTCTGCTGCGTGTGTGTCACCTGCTGCCTTGCGGTACAGGCTTTTGAGCCAAAGGCTTTGGTTGAGGGCCCTAGTCGCTCTTCTGTCTAGGTCTGGGCATCCTGGCAGTATCCTAAGCCCATAAAACCCATGACTATACAACATAAACCAAATACCATACTGCATCGGCCGTCGCGCAGAATAAACCGGGTCGCCCTACCTGCTGCACATGGCAGGGTGGATAGGCGAAAATATGCTACTGCCAATCACTCACCCTCATACTGT
>JTDE01006167.1:0-11218 GCA_014338405.1 Paragonimus skrjabini miyazakii
CGAGATGACCCCCACCTCTTTGCCTATACTTCGTGCCGCTAACAGCACGCCCATTTCCACCTACGGTCAACGCTCACTGACGCTTGACCTCGGTCTCCGGCGAACATTTTGCTGGGTTTTCGCAATTGCAGCCGTACCCTTCGCTATTTTAGGAATCGATTTTCTTCAGCCTTTTGACCTCAAGGTCGATACCCGAAAAAGAAAACTGATCAATTCCCGCACCAAGCTTAGTGTCAACTGCACCCAAGCATACACAGAGGCCATCAGTCCTCTTATCCTTCAACCTGAATCCCCTGAACCGTACGCCTCTCCATTCTCGGATTTTCCACAGCTCGTTCGATCCACGAACGAGCCACTCCCAGTCACTTCTACTTGCACGCACCACATTGGGACCAAAGGTCCACCGGTATCGTCTAGACTAATACGCCTGGCTCCGGACAAACTTAAACTAGCTAGGGCGGAGTTTGAATGCATGCTCGAACTAGGAATAATCCGTCTTTTTAAGAGTCTATGAGCCTCTCCTCTCCATATGGTCCCAAAAATTCAGGTGACAGGCGTCCTTGTGGCGATTATCGTGGCTTCAACAGGGTCACAATCCCTGACAGGTTTCCTATTCCCCACATCCAGGATCTGACAGCTTGCCTTTCTGGCGAAACGCTGTTCAGTAAAATCGATCTGGTCCGCGCCTATCATCAGATCCAGGTGAAGGAGGCGGATATCCCCAAAACGGCCGTCATCACGCCTTTTGGCCTGTTCGAATTCCTTCGAAGGCCACTTGGCCTTACAAACTCTGTACAAACTTTCCAGCGTTTCATCCACGAAGTATGCAGAGGCCTGGATTTCGTCTACTCCTACTTAGACGACATACTAGTGGACAGTTCTTCCGAGGGAGAACATTTGCAACATCTACGTTCCTTGTTTGCCAGGTTAGCCCAACACGGGTAACCGTCAATGCAGCTAAGTGCGAACTTGGAAAGTGTAGCACAGAAATTTTAGGCCACATTAATTCAGCTTCTGGCATCCAAGTTTCACCAGCAAAGGTAAGTGCTGTCAACGATTTTCTTGAGGAACCTCTCTCAAAAAACTTCGACGTTTCGCCGGCCTGGTAAATTACTACCACCGTTTTATCCCCCATTGTGCACAACTTCTGCAACCCCTCACGGACTTACTCCGAGGCGGTACACGTAAATTCAATTTTACGGATGCAGCGCGCACGGCTTTTGTCGAGCTTAAGGAGGCTGTTTCCATTGTCACCCTTTTAGCCTATCCAGACTCTCAGGCTCCACTCTCTCTATTTACTGATGCCTTGGACGTAGCCGTCGATGCCGTATCACAACCAATGACAACCCCTAGGTTTCTCCTCCAAATGTTTGTTACCTGCCGAATCTCACTATAGCACGGTTGAAAGAGAATTACTTAGCGTTTACCCAGGTATCCGCTACTTCCGCCATGCATTGGAAGGTCGTCCCTTCAATGTGTTTACGGATCACAAACCTCTGGTGTACGCACTTGCCTCTTCATCAGACAGATACTCCCCCAGGGAGATCAGACACAGTCGCAGTTTACCTGCGACATGCAGCATGTCTCAGGTGCCCTCAACCCCGTCGCCGACGCCCTTTCACGCGTCAACGCTACCCTAGTCACACCTGCTTCTGTTGACCCTAGTGACCTAGCTGCGGTCCAGGCGCGGGAGCCTGATTTCCAAGCTTTCTTGCAACGTTACTCCTTAAAGCTGCGCGCCATTCCGCTGCCTAATGCAGATGGAACCATGCTTTGCGATATGACTACGGGTATTCCGAGACCTGTAGTGCCACTACCGTACCGGCCTGCTATCTTTAATCAGCTTTACAATCTCTCGCATCCTGGTATTCGAGCCACAGTTAAGCTAGTAACTGATCGATTTCTCTGGCCTAAGGTTAATTCGGACTTTTGTAGTTGGGCGCGCGCTTGCCTACAGTGCCAACGTTCCAAGGTGCACAAGCACACACGAAGCCCAGTTTTCTCGTTCGGTCTTCCAGATGCCAGGTTTTCACATGTCCACTTAGATCTAGTTGGACCCTTGACGCTTTCACGTGGCTACGTTTATATTTTAACCTGTGTCGACCGATTCTCAAGATGGCCGGATGCCATCCCACTAAAGAATTGCTCATCCGAGGCTGTCGTGAACGCCTTCTCAGAACGTAGGGTGGCCAACTACGGAGGCCCTACAACCATCACGACGGACCGCGGTTTGCATTTTGAATACTCAACATTCGAAGCTATGACGAACTTTCTTGGATGCTGACGCATTCGTACCATGGCGTACCATCCGTCCTGGAATGGTTTAGTGGAACGCTTCCATAGGCAACTTAAAGCTTTGCTTTGTGCTGCCTCTAATCCGGCATGGAGTGAAGTCCTTCCCTTCGTTCTTCTAGGGATCCGAAACACATTGAAGGCTGATCTTCAGTGCACCCCGGCAGAACTAGTCAATGGCTGCACCTTGCGTCTGCCTGGTGAGTTTATTTCACCCCTCCATTAGAATCTTCTGTTCCTACAACTTTTGCTTCCAAACTGTCTCGGTATATGCGGCAAATTCAACCCACACCTCCACGTGAGCAAAATAGGCCAGTGCAACTGCATAAGGATTTGGCCAACTGTTCACATGTGCTCGTCCGCTGCGACGATGTACGCAAGCCGCTTCAACCTCCTTAGTCGGGCCCCTCAAGGTGCTTCGACGAACGCCAAAGCGCTTCACGATCGACTGTCATGGTCGCAATGACACTGTTTCCGTCGATCATCTGAAAGTCGCTTACGTAGACGACGACATTGCCCGAGTTTCCCGCAGCCATCCGTGGAAGCCCCTGTCCCTACCTCGTCCCCTCCCCCAGACGACACCACACCACCTGCCCCGCGCCACACGCGATCAAGACGTCGCGTGCATTTTCCAAAACGCTATGTAGATATTGTTCATTACACGTAATTTTCCCCCCTCAGTAACCTTCCCATTTCAGGAACAAACAAAAAACCGCAAAACACAAAAACTGACAAAAAAGAACATTTTGTACAGCAATACGCGAAGGTCAACAAACACTAGAAGGTTACATAGTGAGTCTGTATATACTTTTTTTGCTTGCCAGATACTTATTTTCTTTCTGCACTCCAGGTCACGCGCAGGTTCCGGTGGAGGTAGAGCACATTCCCGTCTGTCGTTGCAGCAGTGGGGAAAGCCTACCTCCCATCTTTTTCTCCTCGAGTTTTGGTGGGTTGGGTAGCCCACTCCGACAGCACCACCCTAGGGGTACATGAACAATTTCGGATATTGCAAGTGGACCCACCCCTCTTTACCGTTGTCAACCTTCTTCAACGTGGCATACGCAGCTGTTCTTCAATACATCTGCTCCTCACGCATCCTACGGTAGTTTTAGTGTCTCTAGCTCTTTTTCTTTTTTTCTATTTTATCGAAGGCTTTCAAGCTTGAAGCCTTCTAGGGGGACCTCTATAGAGACACTCTTGGTTTGCCACGTATTCGAACTATCTTGCTATTTATTTTGACCGTTAACACTATTGATATTGTTTGATTGCATGTCTACATTTTCTCGTTTGTTCGATCGCCCAAGGTCACGATTAAAATTTGCAATTTCCGGTCGCTAGCTACTGGTTTGTCGTGCTTTGCTTCTGTTGTGCTTTGTTTACAGCCTGCTCTCCCGGTCTACTTGCAATATAAATCTTTGTCCGCTGATCGGTCTTCTAGTTTAACTATTGTGGAGAACAGGCACGATTCTAGAAAGAGACGTTTTAGTCCTCTACAATTACCAGGCAACTCATCCGCACGCACCGATCTCAGAACACCACAATTCTATCTACTTCCGAATCGTCTACCGTAAAAGTACCTCCCTGATACCAATACCTCTGCAGAGTGCCCGGCAATGGTTGACCGTATTCCAGTTCTCCTCCAAAAAACTGAGAAGCAGCTCCTTTACAAGTCAAAAATATTCTTGAGGTGCGGCCAATCTATGGAACATACGAGGGTGCCGCAAGAATCAGTGGTAGGAGCGTTTCTGTTCACCTTATATATCAGTGTACCACCATAGCTTCCGTCTTCAGTTGCTCTTTTTTACGCAAACGCCACCGTTCTTCGGAGAATTATTCGGGGCCGTACAGACGAATCCGGCTTATAGCCAGATCACGGCACACAACAAATGGCGTAAGTTAAGTAAAATACCGCTGAATACGACGAAATGGGAAATCTTCAGCCTTTGCCATGGCAGCAAAACTGAAAATGTTAGACTGTGCATTCTGGTGAAAGAAGGATTTAGGGCTGATTTTCGCCAGAGGTCTGTCTCTTCATCAACTGCAGAACGATAGCACGCGGGGCTACTAGGTTCAATAGGTTCATCAACCGGGGTCTAGGCTGCCGCACTTCGACGAATTTCATTGAAATTTATTTTACCCTGGTTCGCCCATAGATGGAAGCAAATATTCAGGCCCGCTCTCCTTATCTCCGTAAGGGTGTCCTATTGCTTGAATAAGTTCAGTGCAGTGTTACATAGCCAGTGAGAGGCCTTAGGTAACCGAGGCATCAGGTCAAACTTCAACGTACGAACCTGTTTGACCTGGGGTTTTGATGGATGAGAGGAGATATCACGTTCGCTTACAAAATGTTACCTGACTTAAGTCACCCCTGCACATCCGTCCTACTCAGAAATGAATAGGCAGTTGCAAGAGGGAATTGCTTCCGTCTCCAGCATCAGCGCTTTAGCCTGCTTTGTCAACGTCATTCGCTTATGCTCATAATGGTCCCCTTCCTGAACGACCTGTCAGAAGTTGTCGTTTTAACTCCGATCTTTGATGTGCTCCAGGTGAGAATTGAATGGACTATTTCGGCGACCTCAGATATTTTCAGTCTTGCCGCTTCGTTGACCAATGTCTGATAAGAATGGTAATCGGCGTAGAACGAAACACGCAACTCAATACGGCTGGTTTGCTGAGATTTATCGGTGTGTTTGCTGTGTTCGAGGAGTATCCATCTATTTGTATGACCTGTTGAGCGTGCTTGTAAATGCCTAGCAGACAACTTGGCTTTTGCACCGTGCCTTCTGATCGACTCGAGTTTGAAGGTAGTTTGCTCCTCTGGTTTAGCTCTCTTTTCTGTGAGTGCTCCGCATTGAGCTACTAAAGTGTGTGAGCACCTAATAAACGTTTCCAATCGCGATTTAACATCTTTCGTTATAGATATTTTGGCTGACTGTTTTTGTAAATAGTGATCTAAAACCTGACCTACTACTTGTTGGCAAATGGCTCCGGGGCCCTAATCCTTGCCTTAACCAGCAGCGTGGCAAACAGATAGTGTTTGGGATTCGGTGAGACATATGTGTTATGTGATGTCATAAATCGTGTCCACGCATAAACACAGAACCTCACAAACTGCACGACAAATACCTTGACCAGCACTGGATATGCATAAAATGTAAAGCCACTTTCCCAAACAGACTGGAGTTCGCAGATGTTTCACACAGCTTGACTTTCAGCACACTGTCCCAAGTCGAACCATCACCCAAGCTCGAAGTACGGTTCTTGCGAAAATAGCGACTAGCCAACACGGGAGCCCGAGAAAAGACGAGCACATTCCGACCGCCTTCTTCAAGCAGCCAGTACGGCCCACACTAGATGACAGCCAGCTTGTGTGTTCAATGCTACTTACATCAACCTCCATTTGCTCTCAAAATCAAATTACAGCCTTCCAAAACACCAGAAGGGGGATTTTGGGCTGCTCAGATACCATAAAACATCACCTACTAGTGAGGCAACGGTTCTGGGATAACTTATTTGTTCTACGCCAGGTGGATGAATGAAGGAGGCTTGCAGGACATCAATAAATCATTATGTACACCAGATTCCAAGCAGCTCAGCAGACGAAGATGCGGTTCTCCTATAATTAGGGGAACACAAATCTCGCCTATACCACATCATGACCAGTCCGCAAAAACAAATTGATGCTTCCGGATGAATACATGGTTCTTAGGATGCTACTCCAAAAATGGTTCGGAATATGATTTTCCACGTCGCTGAATCAATTAGACATGATCCTAAACATAGATGATCCTCAGAAAACTAATTACCATTGCGGTCTGTACACCTTTGGGCTACTTGCAGTGAAAAAATGACGCCGAGCGTACAGACCTAGTAAATGAACTTTACCTAATGCACAAACGAATCACTCAAAACCGCTACCCGTCAAGGCCAACGAACTGATCGTTCGAGATTGGTCAATGACTAAAGCTCACGCGGTTGCTCAGAAGAGGCCCTGCAAAAATGTACGCAATTATCCGTTTCGAGGGATTCGGCTTAAAGGTCGTTCAAAGGGCAAAACGGTACTTTTGGCGCGAATCCTCAGGTTTTAAATATTTTCGGAAATTTTAAAATCTGAATTTTACTCATAGTATGCACAATACGTTATTTGTGAATAAGCAGCGTTATTGGAAAAATTAGAATACATCGAATTAGTCCCAAAAGTATTAGCTGGGTGATGAAAATATTTTCCAGCGTTTTGGCAAAAACAACAACCAGTTGTTGGCGTTAGCCTGCTTTTTCAAGTCTCATAAATGCAATCATTGCCATTTTCGAGATAAGATACAGCATCCTACAGCCAGAGTGCTTCACTTTTCGGCGTTCTGAAAATATGCAAGAAATGGAAATTTACGACCATACTTTATTGCGTACGTAAAGTAAATTAAAATTTCCTCAGGTATACGCAACAATACCAGACGCGAAATGAAAATACAGATAATTGTGGAGACCGAAAATATGTTATACGATAGCGATACGCGAAATAGCTAAGGAGACTGAGGATCCAACCGTCGGGAGCACGAGCAAGCCGGAAGAATGTGGATGACATCTTCGACGCGCATGGGCCGACAAGCATGCCAACAAACAAACGCGATCGCATGCATCAAGCAAATGGCAGGCAAAGACCCTTAAGATCCTATGTACAATGTGAGCTAAGATTTTGGGGAGGATTTTACACATCGTACAGCAGGCAGACCGGGGCTATCTCCAGGCCATTACACAGCCCTTTTCCAGAAGGGTACTGCGATCGCAACCCTTTGATCTACGTGAGGACCAAGTGTGGCCAGCGAACCTTGGCCTGGTCTAGGCCTTGCTGCACCAGCTTGCAGTTAGAACTGCAATTCCCAGACGCCGCAGGGGGGAGCACTAATGCCAACAGTTCCTAGCGAGTTACCACTCGAATTTCCTTTTCTACGGTGTTGAAACGGATAGGGGATTTAAAAGTTCGCATGTCGGGGTCCTGGGGGTAAAAGCAGTGGTCGCATAGCGCTGTTGGCGTTGCAGACTTCGATCGACCCAGGATGCGAACGCGTGCATGGAAGCTAAAAGCGAAAGAAGTAAGTTTGGTCGTATATACAAATGGCAAACTTTCCTTGCGAACGTAAATACGCGGACATGCATCGAATTGCTTTCTTTGATGTTTTCAAAAGATTTAGCGATTTTTTGGTTTTTATAGAGCTGAAACAGAACATGCCTAAACGAATCCTAATCCCCCATTTAACGTTTAGGACAATGCAACTTACGACCCGAACATGTTACAAAAGATGCTGGCGTTGTCGGCGATGTTGTGTCTGCAGATGACGATGCGCTCGGACGAGGCTGTCCAGAGGCATTTTCAAGCCTGGCCGCGGACTGCGGAGGAGCAGTGAAGGCGTCCTCAGTTCTTTCAAAGTAGGCAGGCTTCGGGCGGTCGATGTTAACCGTGTTCCGAATACCCTGACGCTCGTGTACGCAGAAGCGGTCCTTCCGTTGAAGTGCCTTGAATAGACATTCGTAGGGTCACTCGAGCGGGCGTCGTGAACCATTCACGCGGACAAACACGTGTGTGCAGTCGTGAGGGCCTTTTGGAACAGACGTGTAGCAGCACACTGTTGTGTGCTCGAGGTCATATGTCTGGACCGACTTACTGTGGCATGTGACCAGGATGTTACGACCGCACATTCACCGCTGAGCGACCCCCATGCACATGCACCTGCAATGACTTCGAACAACTCACAGTTCGTCAACACCACTGTAGTCAATGGTACACGCACGCACACACGCACGCACACAGGTACGTACGCAGACGCACACACGACAAACCTCATCTCTGACATTAGCCTATGACACGTGATTCAACCCAGTGTCCTCACCGGAGCTGACAAGACAACGAGACCGTACACACATGTGCACACAACTCGTCTGGGTCCCTCGCACGCCGGTGAACAAACCCATAGCCACAGTGCTCCGTGGACCATAGTGTTTCCACCCTATAGATTCTTACGTTGACATCTATAAGATTCCACCAAACACTCAACTAACACACTCCCGGGTTACATCTGCGTATTTTGTCCGAACACTTGCTGTAAGTGCACCTGTTATATTTGCCTGTTATTTACATTACACTTTGGTTACACATCCTTCTGATATTATTTAGATGTTTGGTTTTACCTATACTATTTACAACGTATCGTAATTAGCTAGCCAGCATCTAAAGACGCTTTACGGCTTTTCTCTCGTGTGTCCGTGACACTGAGGCGGCGCATGTGCGAAGCAAGCTGCTTGGCGTAGGAAGCATCGTTTCGAAGTGCGTCTGTGGCAGACCAGAATTAATCGCCAGGAAGACGCAGCGGTTGGCCATAGAAAAGCCCAGCGCTGGAAACGTGGAGGTCAGCCTTAAGGGCCGCGCGGATACCTAGTAAAACCATTGGCAGGGCCTCTGTCTAACGGATTGCATCAACGGCGGCAAGGGCTGCTTTCAGTTTTCGATGAAGGCGTTAGACCATGACGTTCGCAGCCGGATAATATGCCGTAGTTCGTGTACGATGATATCCGAGCGCGTTTAACGTTTCCGCCAAAGAACCGCTTTCGAATTGGGTGCCGCTGTAGGTTGTAATCATGGCCGGGCAACCGTGAGATGCTACAAAGCGCTCAACAAAGGCGCGTGTTACGGTCTCCGAGCGGACGTATGGTATAAAGACAGCCTCTGGCCATCGCGTGAGGCGGTCTACCATCGTCAAGATATGGGTCATGCCATTCGAAGGTAGCAAAGGACTTACAATATAAATGTGAAGGTGCGCGAGTGGAGAGGTAATCGGGCCCCACGCGTGGCGATGAACATTAACTAGTTCACAATCTAGGCAGTATCGTGCCCATGTGCGAAGATCCTTTTGCATACCGGGCCAGACTTACCCATCGGAAACAAGTCTGGTCGTGGCCCGGATTCCAGGTCGGGCAATGTTGCGCAGCGTGTCAAACACGCGACGTCGTAAGGCTGGAGGTACGACTGGACGAGAGTGTCCAGCGGAGGTATTGCATAAAATCGTTCCCGGTGCTGTCGGTAGCGGAAGATCCGCGAGACGCAATGACGAATGTTGACAGGAAGCCTGGAGATCGTTCTCCGCACATTGTGCGTCGGCCATAGCGGACAAGTCGATAATGTTGTGGCCAACAAGAGCTGACACGCGTGACAGAGCATCAACCGCAACGTTGTCACTGCCAGAGACATGTCATACGTCGGTCGAGGACTGTGAAATGAAATCCAGATGGCGCGCTTCGGGGGGTGAATGGCGTTCGGAACGATTGGGGAAGGCGTATACCAACGGCGTGTGATCAGTGAAGATCACAAATTGGCAGCCTATGAGGGTAAACCGAAAGTGAAGAACGACCGAGTAGCTACCTATTAACTCACTATCGAACGTACTGTACCTCTTCTGGGCGGGTAACAGGCGCCTGGAGAAAACTGCTATGCTAGTGATGGCATCTCCGTCGAAATGGTACAGCATCACTGCAGCGGCTAGCGTGTCTTTGGTGCGATTGAAAGAGTCGACGGCTGCTTCTGACAACTCACCGTTACCGTTGAAACAGCAACGGAGTAAGTCGGTCAGAGGCTGCATGAGTTGCGCGCAATGCGGAATAAAACGGCGTTAACAGTTAACCGTGCCGTTGAGACGACGGACAGCACCGACCGTTGTAGGGCGCGGAAATTCGCGAATCGCTTGTATCCTGTCGGTCAGGGCCGGATGCCGTGCTGATCGACATGGTGCCCCAAGAACTCGACCGCTGTTTGGCCGAAAAAGCATTTGTCCGCATTCACATTGCCGTTATACATTGCAAATTGTTCGAAGAGCAACCGCAGATGATTCTGGTGCTCTTCTTCTGAGGCGTTGCCGCCAAAAGATCGTCAATGTAGGAATGGACGGAGTCCAAACCTCTTGTGACGTCGTCGATAAATCGTTGGAACGTTTGAGCAGCGTTCCGGAGAACAAACGGCATGCGCAGAAATTTGAACAAGCCGAATGTTGTAACTACCGCTGCTTTGGCGACGTCGTCTGTGGCAACTGGGATCGGGTGGTAGGCACGAACCAGATAGAGCTTTTAGAACACAAGGGTATCTTTCAAGCTAGCCGTGATGTCCTGAATATGCGGAATGGGGTACCTGTCCCGAACCGTGGCGTTGTTAAGCGCGCGATAATCTCCACATGAGCGCCAGTCTCTAAAGCGGCGAAGCCATATGGAGCGGCGAAGCCCAGAAGCTATCCGACGGGCGGAAGATGCCAAGACTGAGCATGTAATCAAAACTGGCGCGCGCTATTTCCAGCTTGTCCGGGGTTAAGTAGCGGGCTTTAGCGAATAATAGCGGGCCGGTTGTGACGATGTGGTGCGTTGCACCAGTTACTGGCGGCAGCGAGGCCGGTTGTTTGAAGACGGTGGGAAATTCTTCGACAAAAGAAGCATAACTATTTGTGATGATCGGGCCGTACACGGGACTGATTGGAACCGTGTTGGTCAAAGTCCCGGTAGCAGACAAGTTCGTTTTGCGGTCGACTAGATAACGGTGTCGTGCGTCGACTAGCAGGCCAAAGTGCTCGAGAAAGTCGATTCCAATGAATGGCATTTGGACGTCAGCAACGGTGAAAAACCATCGAAACGTGCGGCGACGTCCTAAGCTCAATGTACGCAAACGCTGGCCATAAACGTTAATAGGCGTACCGTTTGTTGCATGTAAAGTTGAGTGCGCCTGCGTAAGTCTTCCGAGAGAATCCGGTGGGAGAACGCTGATTTCTACACCTGTGTCGATGGGGTAGCGAACTCCCAACTCGCGGTCTCGAATGAAAAACAGGCGACTTCGGGAGACAGCAACATCGGTCGCCGCGATGTGCCAGCCGGTTAGTTTCCCTGGTCCTTTTTGGAG
>JTDE01006167.1:32930-43549 GCA_014338405.1 Paragonimus skrjabini miyazakii
CTACGGCATTGGTTCAGTGAACGAGAACGGTGATCGTCTGTTCCGCCTGTGTGCTATTCACGAGTTAGCTATCACGAACACCGGATTCCAGCTGGATGCGAGCGACATCACGTCGTGGACCCATCCACGAAGCGGTCATCACCATTTGCTTGATTACGTGATTGTGCGACAGCGCGACATTCGTGAAGCGCGTATCACGCGACTGATGTGCGGCGCTGAATGTAGCAACGATAATAGATTGGCCAGGACTAAATTATTTATCCATGTACGCAAGTCTGCTCATTGTAGATCTTCCGGACAACGGCAGAAGTTGGATATCAAATGACTGGAAAACTGCAAGACAAAGACTGCTTTTCAGTGTGCAGTTGTCGCCCGTCTGCAAGATGCTCTTGTATCCACTACCCCTGAGGGTATGTGGCAGTTTATCAGGGAAAGGATCACTACGCCAGAAACGTCCGGACTAGTTCGACGACAACAACGTGGTTATCGCCCATTTGATACGAAAGAAGAATGCCGCGTTTGCTGCCTCCACAGTGGACCCGAATGATGAAGCGAAGAAGGCGACGTTACGGAATATCCGCCTTCAACTGGCCAAGCGTGTTCGCGGACTCAAGGAAAACTTTTGGATGAAACAGGGCGAGTGGATACAAGACTTCGCCGATTGTCAACCACCACGATTCGCTCAACGTGATCTTTCGTCCATCGATCCAGTCCACCAGTACACGGGCAGACGTCGACACAGGCTGTCCGAGCAGCTAGCCAGAGAACATCATGAGGGTCTGACGCAAACACTTTGATTGCCTGCTAAAACCGTCCCACTACCATTGCTTGGGTGACCGTGAACAGCTTGCCGCGACAGGCCATCGAGCTTTCAGTTGCTCTTGCCCGAGATTTACTCGAGTTTCAGACAGCGATTGGTCAGCTACTCAACGGTAAAGCTGTAAGTGAAGATGGATCGCCAGGCAAAATCTTGAAAACTGGCGGACCGGCGCCAGAACGTGCACTGCTCTGGTTGGCTCACTTCATCTGGGAGCACGAGGTGATGCTAAAAATTTTCAGGGATGCTCTGATAGTACCTTTGTTAAAGGTAAGGATAGCAAGCAATGCTCCGACAGCTGTCGGGGTATAATTCTGATGAGCTGCGCAGGCAAGGTGCTTGCCAGAATCCTCTTGAACCGGCTGAATACGGAAGTCTTCAAGACCAATTTTCCGGAGGAGCAATGCGGATTCCGGGCGAGTCAAAGTATGACCGACCTGGTGTTTGCTGTTTGACAGCTTCAGGATAAGTGCTGCAAACGCGACAAGCCCCCTTATGCTCTCTTCGTGGACTTCCCCAAGGCCTTTGACTCTGTGAGCCACGAGGCGTTGTGGGCTGTGCTTGGTAAGTTTAGATATCCGAGTAACTAAGTCAATTTGTCTAGATTTTTGCATGTGGGCAGGAGGGCGAAGGTTTAATCGTGTGGATCTACCTTTGATGGTTCTGACAATGTCACTGACGTGAAACAGGGCTGTGTTACCCCCAGTTGCATTTCAGGACTCTGAGAAGAGCGGCGTTTGGGTAGAGTGCCGGACAGATGGGCGCTTGCTGAATATACCGCGTTTCGGCGCCCCGACCCGGTTAACTATCTCGGCGATACGCATGCATTTGTTCGCAGATGACAGCGCGTTGTTCGCACTTAGCGAGGACGAACTACAACTGACCACGGCTTTCGCGACCTCGGCATCCAAGTTTGGATTGGATATCAATACAAGTAAGACATTTCCTTTTTTTCAGCCTTCTCCGGGCAGAGGTCCTATCCGTACACCTTCACTATAAGTTCGTAATAATGGAGACGTTGTCAATAGCTGCGCGAATTCTTGCTACTTGGGTAGCAATCTGTCCACCGATGTGCTCGTGAACTGCGAGTTGAGAGCTCGTGTAGCAAAGGCTAGTACTCCTTTCGGACATCTTGAAATATGTGCTTGGAAGAACCATAGCCTGAAGCTGAGCAATGAGCTCTTCGTCTACCGCTCAATGGTGCCGTCTATGCCGCTGTACGGCAGTAAAACGTGGACATTGTGTCAGCGGAATGGGCACCATCTGAGCCGCTTCCATTCAAAATGTCTAAGACGCATCTTGGGTATTCGTTGGTCGAACGTGTTTATGAAACTGAGGTGCCGCGACGAGCGGACATGAGTAGGATAGAAGTCCTGCTGATGTTGAATCAGTTTTGTTGACTGGGTCACGTTCGTCGGATGGGCGACGACCGCATTCCGAAGCAGGTGCTGAAGAAGAGATCTTTTGACTGCAACAGAATTCAGAAACTGTCAGTTATTGCCTCAACTATTAAATCGCACTTGTCACATACACAGGAACCACGGAAGATCTGAGCTTTTTCAAGATTAACTCAGGAATTTCAACTGAAGAATTTCGTAATGGCCGGACAGAGTCACCAAGGATTCTCAGGTTAGTGCCAGATTCTCCATTGTACCTGTCATCTAGTGGTACATTCTTAGCGGCCAACCCTACAGTTACCAATTGCATAAACATCGATTTACCTTCATTTTCTATAGTCCTTTTCTTTTTTACCTGGTTATGGGGAATAAAACCAGAAGCATTAAGAAACCTGAGGAAAAGTTAACGTTAGTGTTTTTACTGCTTTGCGGCCGGTAGATTGTGACGATTATGTCACTAGATATTCGGGAGGTATTAAGAATAACCAGTGTGCGCGTTGGTGCGTACGCACTGCTCAGGCCTCCAGTCCAATTATTACCGCCTCCTTGTGAACGACAGTGCGATGCGGTTCAACTGCGCTGAATGCCGTGCCATAGATTCATAAGAGGAGGTCAATTATGGTGTTATTCTCGGGCGAGTCCTCCGAACTGAGTGAAATCGTCCGATTGACATTTCAGTCGTCGGTCACTGAGTTTGATAGATTTCGCTTCAGACAATTCCAGTGGTGCACTTTCCAATATCCCATTGACTGGTGGGTCCATTTCGGGGCCAGAGTATAACACCATAGGCAGTGGCCCCCGCGACCTAGATGTAGATTTCTTGCCACCTGCAGTCACTTTACCAGATGCCACAACTGCAGTTGGTACACAGTTTGTGCTGAGCGATTCTCCTGCTAATGATACCATCAAGAGTACATCAAACTTCACCATCGCTGTTACAAATCCGACGGCAATATAGGCCGGTGATCGTGACTTGATCAACTCCGCGGACAGCAAGCATCTGTCGATGATAAACAAAAAAATCCTCTGTAAACTTCAACTCGCAAGGCCAGTGGGAAAAGATAAAAGGGAAGTCCAACAGGGTTGTACCTTACAACTGATACTGTGGTCGATAATCCACTGTTGTTGAAAGTCGTTACGATGTCCATCGCAAACATACTGAGAGAATGCAGGACAAATACGCCTGGCCTGTTCTCAGCAGGGGCATCCTTAGAGTGCAGTAATGCAGCGTTCATGGAAAGCTGTACAACAAGTACAATATGACATGGGGAATCTTCGATGGACCCGGGCCTCAACTTTTGAGACGTAAAGAACTTCATGGAGAGGCCCCCAAAGAATCGCATGACGGCCGATCCCAAGTGGTTTGAAGTATAGGTAACAAAGCTTTTGCTCCCATGTGCCAAGGCTTGCAAGCTTACACCCTTGGTCGACCTTCTCCAGGGCCCTCCAACTCCACGATCCAGTTTACTGAGAGTAACCCTGTTTGCAATTGAGGAACCTAAAGACTCCCTATGGTTTGCGATCAAAATTATACCATCTGGGGTGAGCGTCCACGAAAATCCGCCTCTTCCCGATCGCCCCAAATGAAATGAAACCCTTAAGGACGTTGCGCGCGGCGGGTGAACATGGAATCATGCTTGTGGGTTTTCGGATGGTTCGCCGACGGTCCTCTGTCATTCTACTGAATCCAGTACTGTTCTACTCAATCCCGGAAACGCAGTTTAAGCTTTTCTCAGGTTGTCCCCATCACTGCGCGTGGTCCAAGGGATAAGAGACACGATGTGTAGTCTTCAGTTAATTACTCTCAACCGATAATCATTGCCTCTACAGAAACATGGTTCTTATCAGATACATACGGCAAAGAGCTGCCTCTAACAGAATATACATTGTCAAAATGTGTTCAGATGCCCGTCTGTAGGAGATGCTGTTCATCACATCAAAGATCTTGATGTGATGAGAGTTGATTCCTTTAGTTCTTCCAATTAAACTACGCTATGTATGAACATCCGCACGGCAGGACTGCTGACAATGAATGCTGTTTACAGAAGTCCCACTTTTACTTTGACTGGTATTCTACAGTTCATCCGTGGACATATCAAAATGATGTCAGTTCCAAGGGAATTTCAACCTCTCAGAGCCGCCAAATTACGATTTGAAAAAGTGATAGGTGACGCTGCTTTCGCTAAACCGAAGCATTTCTTCAGATACGCGAAACATCGTGGGGGACAATGTTTTAGTACCTTCGCTCGTGGATCAAGTTGAAAATCCTGTTCATTCTGATTCCGATGGGACATGCCTATAAGAGGACCAATATGTTAACTCCTTCGTCCTGGAGCAGCCCGTTTCATCCAAGAACCAGGAAACAGGAATCGGAAAGTACCTCATTTGGTGGGATGTGCAAATCTCTGAGATTATGGTCTTCGGCTACAGAGGCAGGTGAACATCACAAAAGCCGCTGGACAAGACGGACATGGGCCAAGATTGTTTTGTGAATTTGCGGGGTTTTTATGCAATCTGCTCACTGTGGTCTTTCGACTGTCCTTTGAAGACTGGGTCCTCCTCTTGGAGCGGTGTAAGCCGGTGGCGTATCCCACGTATAACAAGGGTGACAGGACCACATCTGCTAACTACTGGCCTGTCAGCTTGACAAGTGTCCCGGTGAAACTCTTTGAAAGGCCAGTAAAAGAAAAGACCGACACTCATTTGCTCCGTTTTGGGCAATTTAGTCCAGTCCAACATGGCTTCAAATGTGAGCATCCTTGTCTCACAAATCATCTCACTGCGAAGGAGAATTTGGCGGGGGTAGTGGGTCAGTGTCATGCCGCATACGTAGTTTTCATTAACTCTGGCAGGCTTTTGACAAGCTACCTCAACGGAGACCGTGCAGGAAACTACACTCCTTTG
Source organism: Paragonimus skrjabini miyazakii (assembly GCA_014338405.1). Taxonomy (NCBI): domain Eukaryota; kingdom Metazoa; phylum Platyhelminthes; class Trematoda; order Plagiorchiida; family Troglotrematidae; genus Paragonimus; species Paragonimus skrjabini miyazakii. The sequence goes on from JTDE01006167.1 coordinate 38,049, forward strand.
GATTGGGAAAGATGGCTCTACGACAGATATCTGCGTTTCTGCAGAGCAGAGAGCGGGGTATCCTTGTCGAAACTAGCATCATCCCCCTCCCGAAAAGCTGTAGTGAGCTGAGGGCAGCAGGGGTCAGTTTTAGGTCTTATAATCTCGCTTTACATCAGTCAGCATCCGGACCTCCTAGCAGTGAGTTCACTAATGTTTGTGGAGGACCCTAAGATTTGGCAGGTTGTGGATAAGTCAGGGGGTTTTAAGGTTTTGCAGAAAACCCGGATCCAGCTTTGCATATGGTCAGCATAGCGGCTGCTGTCAGTAAGTCGTGAAACATGTACAGTATTATCTACTTGTTCCACGGCTAATGCCACACCCACGTACGCAGTAGAAGAAACCGTACTGCCAATTGAATCGTTCACTAACGTTCCAAGTTCACACTGAGTTACGCGTAATCTGTTGATTCAAAAGGCGATCAATTGCGTAGTTCCATAGTATGGCGTGTCAAGGCCGAAACGAACTGTAAACGGTCATTGGGCGCGGAAACAGATTTTCGAAATGTTTCGTTAAATCGAACAAAAATGTCCAAGATATTCATGAAAAATACTGTGCAGCGGACAAGCTCGTTTTCAGTGATTCATCATCAGGCTAAATACATCGCATTTCTATCACGAATTTTACAGCGGAATCATTAAAGGGGTAAACGGGGAACGGGTTTGATGTCACACTGCAATCAAGTACCCACTTGAAACGAGGGTTTTGGTAGGCTAACGCGGTGCGGGGTTTGCCATGTCAGATCAGAACCCTGGACAAAACGTTTCTGGGCGTACATGGTTGGGTTGTACAGGTGAATTCTAATAGCTTCAACTGTGGACAGAATTCTACCCCTCACTGTCCTGGACTGGGTGGTTTTAACTCTGTAGATTGGTAGAAATGCGTCCGTGCAAAATTCTTGATATAAATGTGATGTATGATGAATCACTGAAAACGTGCTTTTTCTCTGCACAGTATTTTTCGTTTCGTGAAGTATTAAAATCCATACTTTGAGACCACTAAACAGATCTTGTCAAGTATAATAACTGTGTTGCAATGAGAAAAATTAGCTACATTTAAGAATGGTTCATACTTGCACTTTTGAGAAGATAAGGGTTATGCTTTTCGTTTCAGTGAAGACATTATGTTGGTCTTCGTACTCAACGATGTGTCTTCAAAATGCTACGATCAGAATTTTCACGGTGGAGTGCATACTTTTACCATGGAGAGATGCTCACTTTCGCGTGGTTCGGAGGAAAAATGAACTTGTAATTCTCGGCCACATTGCGTTTACATTGCATTTTACACTAAATATTGAAGTAACTTTTATTGAGAGCTCCGCCACCACGTTTGTGGGTTAGATATATATCTGATTTATATGTTTAGTCTGTTTCTCTGTCCGTATTTCAGATACAAAACGGTCAACGAAATGTCATTCCTAAAAGTGATCGCTCCTGACGGTATTACGTGATTATTTCTACCTATGGTCCATAAAGGACAGTGTGTTATGGAACAGATGTGTGAACTACAATAATTATCGATATAGAAGTAACGAGTGAATTCAAGAACTGGACTCACCGAAAACCGACAATGTTCATAAGGAGTCCAATGACGCTGGAAAGTATTCGGATTGTTCCGAAAGTAGCTGAGGATGCGAAGTAACAGAGCTGAAATTCATTCTAACAAATAGGATGTTTTAAGCTGGATGGCAACCACTGGCGTTGTAGTAAGAACTAACAAGCACGTATAGCAGAGTTTATTCGAAAACGTGTTGTGTTGTTGTTTTTACTCAAGTCAAACAAAAATGCACGATGTGATCTGATGCAGCAGTTACGCAATGTTTGCAAAATGAAGTACAAAATAATGAAAACTTTACAAGTGTAAATATGGGCAATATGCCCCAGTCTATCATTGGCAGCCTGCATACCTTCTGGTTTATTTCTCGCTGACCATGCTTGAATGTAGTTTGTCAACTGTACACATGTCCAATCTCGTTTACCTGATGGTTACTGCTCCACTTTGATGCTCGTTAGCTCTCCCAAGACAACACTGGTTCCCACTTGTACCATCCCGGCTACAACAGTTCAATATTCGTGGATACTTATAATTTTAAAGGTTGTTGACTTATGCTTCCACCAGCTGCAGTCTTCACAGATGTTCATCAGTATGTTTTCTAATTTTTCGCTTGCCCATGTCCTCCCCCTTAAGATCCCGGAATGCCCTTCAAGGAGTCTCAAGGTTTTCAGATCACGGATAACCAATATGGCAAGATGTAAACAATATTTCAACTACCGCACTGCAGATGAAAGGTAGATTGTCTACCCTGTTCGTACTCCATGTTTAGAATAGCGATTACTAGCCCAAGTGTAAAAGGGGTGTGCGATGATGGAATCGTCACACTGGCCGCAGTGGACTTAACATCTGAATGGGGTGCTTGAAATTCCGTTCGAAAGTGATTTTGCTCAACATTTTCATATTCTGCAGAACCAGATTCAGAGCGCTAGATGTCCAAACAAGGACGCTGTTTCGTAGCGGGCCAACAATAGCAAGTTGCAAGTCACGCAGTCGTAGCACTCAATGTTGGTTGAGTGCCGACGTCATAAACGGGGCCGATGTATTTTATAGACGTCGTCGTACGATGGAGGGCGGATCGACCGGGCCCACCATTGTGGCGGACTCGTCAAGACGTCTTCCAACAAAATTGAAGATCACTATAATATATGTTGAACAGTCAAGCTACACGTTCATTCTGATTTCCATCGTGTGTTTCGAACTAGACGGAGCGGCTAACAGACTTACTGCATACAGCAAACTTGTGATAGCTCAGTTACATAGGTTTCAAAACCCCGTGCTACGTTCGGAGGTTAATGGTTTATTCATCTCAATTAATCGGACTAAAGAATGCACGTAATGGTGAATCAAAGTATATTGTACTAGATACAACACTTTCTTGTGAGAGAAGGTGAAAAACAAATTGCGCTCAAACCAGTCAATGGCACCAGACCGCCAGCAGAAGATCCTGTGTGCCGTGGATTGTTTCCCAAACCTTTGGGATGCTGACGAGGCTGTGTTCTGCAACCTCTCTACTGCGTTTGAAGGACCTCATTTAGAATATTGTGTCCAGGCGAACCTGCCATGTTTAACGATTAACAAGATAGCATTAAAGAAGATCATGCGTGTGGACACTCGCTTGGCTCAAGCTTTGGAAGGCATGCCTTACTCACAACGACTTGATAGGTTGTGGTTGTATTCGCCATTTTGTCTACGACTATGGGGTGATCGGATCCTTAACTATGGTATATTGATCTGTTGCATTAGTTCTGGTCCTGCTGGGCTTTGTATGTTGGCGCGGCGGCAGGCTCTCCGTGGACACCTTCTGAAGTTAAATAAGATCGGTCTGACCATATAAATGCCAAATCACCTCAATTTTGATCGTCATAGATAACTGGAATACTCTTCTAAAGAGTATGGTGCATTCACAGTCAGTCGGAGATTTTCAGCATGAACTTGATGCTTTGTGATTGAAGTTCACTGTTTTCCCATACATCTGACACTCCTTATCGCTTGCTTCATATTATATGGTTACTGCTTACCATCTGCCTTCTCGCATGCTTCCATTGTTAAACCTTGCCAACAACTACCGATTCATCCACTTCATCCACTCTCTACTTTATATTAATTTTTTAGGCAAGTATCCGTTCCACGGGATTCGCCTTGAAGGTCGTTCAAAAGGCAAACCGGTCCTTTTGGCGCGAATCCTCGATTTTTGAAATTTTTTGAAATCTTAAAAACCGAATTTCTGACAAAGTACTTACGGTACCTCAATTGTAGATAAGCGGCGTTGATGGAAAAATTAAAATACATCGAATAATTCCCAAAAGTACTGGTTTGGTGATGAAAAATTTTTCCACCATTTTCGTGAAAGTGACTCGTTATTGGCTTTAGCTCGCTCTTTCAAGTCTTATAGTTGCGATCATCGCCAGTCTCAAGATGAAATACGGAATCCTATAGTCTGAGAGTGCTTCATTTTGTGACGTTTCACAAATATGGTCGAAATGGAAGCATACGACCATACAGTGTTGGCATTGCATTTCAACAGGAACACTAACACATTTGATAGTGAAACACGTATGAAAACATTTTCAGCTTCCTTGTCTATACGATATTTATGCTACTTCACCCTAGTTGTCAGTTTTCAGGTAGATACTGGTCGATGAAACGTTGCTCTTAGAAATGGTTGGAAATGACGCTATCATGTGGTTGTTTCCATCTCCGGTGTGTATGGAACGGCGTAAATAAAGAGTATTGAGGATTCGGGCCGAAAACCGTTTTGCCTTTTGAACGACCTTCATGGCGAATCCTGTGAAGCGGATAACTGCCTTTTTACTTTTACCACTTTGTTAATTCAGTGTGGGTTGCTGCCTGTCACATGGCCCGCACTGTATGACTCATAGTTGCAATCTCGTAGTTGAAATATCGGAAGGTGTACTGTTTGGAGTATCGTTAGCTTAGAGGCATTGACCTTCTTGATAACAAAGTCCCTTGACGACCCCTCTCGGTTGATATCGAACAGGGGAAATGACATGACGTTGAGGGGCCACTTTCTAAAGCTGGAGGTAGAAGATATCAGATCAAGATGCAGACAGCTTTTTCTTACCGCGTGTTTGCAAGGCTTGAAATGCTCTACCAGGCAATGTTTTCTCGGTAACTCTGTAGTAATTTATAAGACCCGCCGGGACCAACAATCATTGCATTAGTTCCAATACTACACCTATTGTCCCATTTCAGTCCATCGCTGAGGACCTCAGGAATATACATATCGAGGTACGAAACTTTTAAAAGCTCCAGCTTTCTGCCATCGTACCCGACCTATTGAACCACTGATTCATACATGACTCAAACTGGGGCTTCCATTTTTGACAGCCTATGACGGCAGATGAAGATCGTAAGATAAGATATCACCGACAAGTCACTACACCTGGTATTTAATTACATTTTATATATGGTCGTCTGTTTAATGAAAGAAAGCAAAAACCAGCAAGGGTCGCAATGAACAGGCTACAATAAAGAACTTTGGACGGAATGGAGAGAAAATGACGTCAAAAAGATTTAAAGAAAATATTTATTTTCAACAAGAAACAAAAAATAAATAGTGCGACGAGTGCATGCCTCCATTTTGAAGCCTACAAATTTGACCCTACCAAATGATGCAGGGGTAACGAGGGCTGCCGAATTCTAGGCCATCCTCCTTATTGCTCAGCAATTTACGTCGGACCATTTCAGTATTAGTGTGTTCATGTATCGCCATTGAGCAATCGGGAGTCTCCTATGGACTGAGCTATCCCTAAACATGCCCCCATTCTTAGCATTCCTGTTTGTCTACAACAACTGAAAGTTGTCATGCGCGTATGCGGTCTACAAAACCTGTTTTCCGTGTGCGAGCAGAACAGTATTACTTCCCTTAGTACTATAAAATTAGAGTG
>JTDE01006168.1:9097-29318 GCA_014338405.1 Paragonimus skrjabini miyazakii
GCAATAAAACGATAGTCTTGAATAGAACCCTGCCACCTATAACTAACAGCTATGTGATCTGTCTAAGACCAGGGCCGATTCGGAGAACGCAGGCGCTAAGTATAGGATTGACATGCACGGTGTGTAAAACTAGTGCTTACGCTCAGTTCAGAGCTGCAACAATCGCCCGGCATTATCTGACCGATGTGACACTATCCCAAATCTGCCACCTAAACAAGATTCGGTTTCACCACGAGCTGAGAATTCACATCTCCGGTCAGAACAACTATATCAGAACCACGTATAGACCGAAGGAGAGTTGACAGATCCGAATAAAGCACGTTCTTGACGCCGACGTCACTACAGTCAGTAGGAGCGTAAGCAGACACAATGAATAAATTTCTGAAAGTCTTGCGTCCAGAGCTGGCCTTAACAGAGCCTGCCAAGCGGACGACACAGTCTACTGTTAACAGGAATCCAATCTACTAATGCGGCTGCAACCTTCGTGCTAAGGACTATACCTACGCCAGTTTGACGTGTAACGGCGGCTGTGGAATCACCTGAAGTGTATAACCAGTATCGGGTAGACAATGCGGGTGCTGTTAGTTCCATACGTTGACAACTGTCTGGGATTCTAGTTTCCGAAATACAGCAGACATCGACATGCAACGAGTCTAACGTTCGTGCGAGAGCGGCCTGTTGACCTATCAGTTTTGGAGTGCGAACGTTGATGACACCTATATTAATTCGCATTCTGGGTTTAAGCAAGGGACGAGGGAGGCATGAAGCTGAATGGCAAGAGACAGAACTTACCGGCTCAGTGCTACTACGGTTAGCTACATCTGTTGTGGGACCTGTGGAGTAACTATCAGAAATGGAGGTCGGGTGGGGCCTGAGAGCCATATTTGATAGGACAGTGTGTGTGAGAGAGAGGGGTCATTATCATCATGTTTTCGCTTATCTAGCCTGCTGTATGCAGCAGATAGGGCGACCCGGTTTATACTGCAAGACGGCCGATGCAGTATAGAATTACTTGTGTTGTGACTATTCATGCTTGTGTGTGGACTGAGATACTGCCAGGACGTCCAGACCTAGACAGCAGAACGATTAGGGTTCTCAACCAAAGCATTTAGCCCAAAAGCCTGTACCGCAAAGCAGCGGGTGGGTGGCAGTATACCAGAACTAGTGCATTTTCGGAAGAAAATGTCAACCTTCTTCCAACCCCCAACCTCGAGGACCAGGAGAGTGGTTTGTCTGACCTCTAACTATTGGCCTGCCTGATATGAGTGACTCTATCGGTGTGGTAGCCATACCTTCCAGTTTAGCCCAATAGGTCATCGAGATGCGTAAGCCGTCACACCGCGTCAAGGTCCAGTCTGCTTGTGACAGTATATGTCTGTTAAGGGTCCAATTATGCTGGTATCCTTGAAATACGGACTTGAATAATTATAGCAGCGTCTGGAAAACAAGAACCGCCCAACTTGTTTTATTCTCTAAAAAATTTCTGTAACAGGAGATTTTGGTTGTGGTACATTGACGATGTGGCGTACCCCGTTTGGTGCATATGAAATGGGACCTTAATACTCACATACAAGGGTCTCATTGATATCAAGCGTTTCGCATGTTACTTGCAGACATGGTTTGCGATCTAAATAATGAAACTCGAGAGTGATCTCCAGCCACTGTCGAATAACTTCTTAACTGTCCAAGTACATTTCAAACTCACTTCGAAAAGTTTGCATATTTTTCAATCTCGTGCATTGCTCATTGTGCGATGAGCAGTCAGGTTTATCCTGAGGGAAGTACAAGCTATGAAAATTGTTAGAAAAAAAAATTACCCTCACTTGCTACTAGTCGCTCTAAACTTAAATCACACGATGCCATCAAGCGGGCCAGGTAGCGCACAACTTTCTAAACCGTCGATGTGAACAGTAGTCTTAGTGGGTACCAGTAAAGTAGGTTTGGATGTATTGTTTTCTCTGCTACCGAGCTGAGTTCGCACAAACAGTAGCAGTTTTTAGCTTTTACTGCTGCTGAAAGCTGTACTACTATACGACATACCTGCAAATCTACTTTGCGTGTGTATAGTCTATAACTGTTGTGAATAGTTGAGAAAGTGATAACCGGGGTTGATGTTTTCAGTCTTAGGTTGTTCACTGAGCCTGGCATTTAGATTACAAAATGTTTAATCATCAAACAAGGTGACATGGTGAATGCGTAGAGGGTTGAGCTTTGCAATTGGCAAGGATCGATGAAGATCAATATTACAATGATTGTAATCCGTAACTGAACATCGTGTTACTGTTGTTGACCTGGATGAATAATTACGCTTTACATAATACGGATTACGTTACAATTTCTTTGGCTCATTTGCTGATGCGTGGGAACTAGCTCTGGGTTTGAGCTAAGTACAATTCCTATTACTATTACGTATTTCAAACCACGTATGGCGTCATCGTCAATAGATTTCTTATGATGGATTTTCGCAATCTGGGAAATCTGAATACTCAGCGAAGTCCACGAGATATAAAAGACCATTTGGGTCGTTTTGAAGTTGGATGTATTAAGCGTAAAAATGTGAAAGAAAAGAATATCGCATTTTCTCAGAGTTAGTGGCAAGGATTCACATAATTCGATTGAAAATCTCACGTTTCTTGTTTCACTTAGCTCACTTGTGTGTGCTTCTTTGAAGCAGATGCTGCTTAATCATGTTCAATCTGTCAACTCTTAAGCTGCGGCAAAATTCTATAGTCTATTGAGGACAGAAAACTAGGATATTAGTGCATTTATCCTTAAATTTTAAACTCAAGTTGCAAAATGTAATTTCGTTGATCAGCTAAAAATTCAACTGAGGTGTTGATTGATTCTCGGAATCGATACCCCTTGTATTCAACAAAAGCTATTACTACTGAATAACGCATCCTTCCAAAACTGATAAAGTTCTCTGTGAAAAGTATGAAGATGTTAAGGTCGCATATAGAGCGAAGAACAAGTTGTGTTATGTAATATCATTAATGTTGGAAAGCAGGCACACCAACAACAGTGGTAGTTTCAAAGGCTAACTTACCAAAGAAATGCACCGTTGAACCACATCATTCTAATCCGAATTCTGTCCAACACTGGGATAACTATGTCATGTGGTCATAAACATTTTCGACTTACGTGACCATTTCGCGATCCAAAATACCATAAATGTGGCAAGATAGGTAACATTCAAGCGTCTGTCGTAGTTTGAAGACGTGTTTGGTCCAGACTCTGGAAGGGCAAAGTAGCTAATCCGACTTTCAATCCATTGCTTTTACTGTACTTTCTACTAATTCTGTTGATTCTATGCACCATCCAACACTATGGTCCAAACATTCTTTCACTGTTGATGTTGGTAATGTTGAATGTTTTATTTCTGTTGACTGCATGAAGCTGCTGGGACCTTCTGTTGTCTTGAAGCCTGCTGATAGTTCTGTTAAAGGTATTACTGAACATGCTTTGTCTAGTCTTGGCAACTGTGGTCTTTCACTCACAGATACACAGTCCGTCACTTATATGTGTCCGGTTTTTGCTATTAATTCTGGTCCGTCTTAAGTACATGGAGGTCTTAAAGCTCTCCTTCGCATTGTCCGTTGAGTCTTTTGACAACGGAAATTCTATTTCTGAGTCCGTTTCAACTTTGAATTCAGCTACTGAGGAAGTATGTGTAACCGAGCCGGTGTAGACAAGAACTCTTGAACATGTGAAGAAGCTATGTCATCACTACGACAACCCGGATTTTCATTTGAACTGCGGCGGGTGTAGTGATTGTAATTAATAACCGAACAGAATGTGCCATTGTTTTACCGCATTAATAATCAAGTTATATAGTGTGAATTACATTACGGTTTGGTTGGCTAGCGTGCTGCGTAGAAGCTAGCTCTGGGTTTGAACTAAGTACATTTTCGATTATTGTTGCGTATTCCTAACTACCACATTTGTGTTCTCTGTCCCGAAACGCCTGAGTATTACAAATGTTTTGTTCACCTATGCACCGAATAAAAAATGGAAGGAAAAAACAGGAAGCACCCAATCAACTTTATGGTCAATCGGTCAAATGTTAAAGACAACCAGTCAGACCACAGGTCAAAGGAAAGACGGAAGGTAGCCAGTCAGTTTTTGGGTGAAACGTTTGCAATCTAAATTCTAACCTCGGCGAGCAGCCGAAGATTTTGAGTGTGATCAGTTGCCATCGATTTCGGATATTGCAGCCTCCTCTGGCCAAACCGACTACGCAAGTTGGGCGAGGCATTTCGTGTTCAAAATGACTTATAAATCGTCCAGATTACAATACAAGTCATTTAGTCTCTGTAGCAACTTTTCTCAGGCTGTACATGTTAATTTAATACGGCAAGCTCTAATAGGTTCTGAAAGCCCTTATCGTATTTCACTAAGTCCGAGCAACAAAGAGCCAAATAAATCAGGATGACGTATTATGGGACATGACTGTTTGAGATGATAAACGAATGAGTTGTTTTAATTTGTATCGGTGCCACGTTTGGCTATAGTTACTCACTCGCTTTTTTTATTGTGGGAGGGTCAACTATGTGAAGACACTCGGAGTGTGGCCCTGCTTCAACAAATGTTAACCGTTACCGACGTCAAAAGCAACATCGTGATGAATATCTGTTCACTTTAAAATAGCTCACCGAAACGATTCATCTAGGTGGCGTTCCAACATTGCAATATACAAGACTGTAAATATGGGAACATAATTGTGCCTGTCCAAAATAACCGATTCCCTGTAACTTACCGCAGGGAATGACGAAATACTCAGTGTTTATCGCCAAGTTTATTTACATAGCATGGACAAAATAGTAAAATAACAACTCGTTCTCACTGAATAGAAAATGAACAAACACAGGAAGGCATAAAAAAATTACAGACGCCCAATGGGCGTAAATCTAAAATATGACTGAAGAGGAATGGACCACAAACTGTTGTTGGAATGAATCACAAATGGGAAGTAAAAATAAACAACGGGTTTAGGCCTCGAATGTCGATAAGATAAAATACACCGGTTAAAACCGTAATGTGCAAAATGTGTGAAAGATAGGAATAACAATGATATATGACTCATTTGGACCGTTGCTGATCGCGTACAAGACGTTCGACGATATCCCAATCCTCGGAGGTGAACAAATCCAACAAGGCATTGAACTCGCCTGAAATAGCAGGCAGTTCACCACCATCGAAACGGACAATCTGTGTAAAATGAAGACGTCAGAAAACGAGAAGAATACATTAAGATAACCATTGCGTACGGAAAATTCTGCCGGCACACTATCTCCGAAAGCGTACACCATCCTAGCAATACACGATATACCAGATCACATGAATTTGATGGTGTTGAGTCGTTCAAATACGGACAATAGTAGAGAAAGTGACCCTATGATTCAACGGCTAATTCAATGACAACAATTTGCCCAAAGCAGAATCATGTCCATTCAGTCCGAAATGTCGGGTAGGGGGGATTAACAACGAAGGATTTGAGTATATTAACGGTTTCCCCTGACATAATTAACATGTAGAAAAACCACAGTGAGTAACAATCATGCCACGATATGACAAGGAAGATAATGTTTAAGGAGAGGGAGGAAGCAAATGTGGAGGGATAGAGAAAATGCTATAGTGATGCACAGAAACTCGCGACACGAGCGCAATTCACTTCTGTTCTTCACCATACCAGACAGCGTTCTCAAACAAAGTTGTTTAATGTCCTTCGGACCATAGCCAGAAAGCCAGGATCACTTTACTGAAGCAAACTTTGAAGTATATGCCCTTATACTCTGAACCCAAGTCATGCACTGTCAACCGGGCTTTCGTTCCCAACCTATCCCAACATTCGCAAATAGGGCACGATGTGGTAGACAGTGGGTTAGCATTCATAAAATGTGGCGAAGCCAACAAAACCGGGATCAATAGGCTTACGGGTTGACAGAGTTTATCCGTTTCGAACACAGGTCGGCGAACTTCGTCACAGCTGACACGGTGCTCCTAACACACGCCATTAATGTTTCAGAAATATCGTTTGTCGAAAACGGATATTCTATGAACATTCTCCGCGCGAATGAATCAGGTTAGAGAGCTGTGCAATATGATTACCCTTACGATGGCATTATACACTTGGCCTTTCACAGAAAGACTGAGATCATGCCGACGCCATAGATGGCGTAAGTTGTCAAACGTCATCCGAGCCTTTGCTATGGGATTTATGATCGCATCAGAAATCCCATCAACGCTGATACAACTCCCAAAATACATAAACTTCTAGACTACTTTCGAACGCTTAACATCAAGGGTGAAGGTAGGCACAGGGTCCTGTAAATCTTGCAACAGCACCTTGTATCTAATAGGTGCAAACGCCATGTCGAACTGAAGTCTCTAATCTGCCTGAGACATTCTGGGTTCCTTGTGAGTTTTCACAGATTAGGGCGATATCGTGGGCGTACTCTGTGTCTCGAAATCGATTGCCCGGGAGTAAATCCACACCATCATATTCGCAGTATGTCATGGCACACCATAGGATCTCGTCTATCGCTCAATGAGAGTAGCTCTGCTGGTCGAGTTGTACTCGTCACCGGATAGAATATTCCGGCGAACGTCGAGAAGTTTAGTGATTGCATAGAGACCCAGCGGTTGGCAGCTAAATGAGCGGTAATACGAGTCAGTATTGCACTTATGCATTCCATGCCGTATATGGGCCGAATGTCGTCTGATGAGTGGGGACTCGGACTAGAGGCAACCATACACTGGTAAGCATAAAGCGATTATGGTTCTGATAGTTTAGATACATCAAGTTGTGGTTGACGACGAAGTGGTCTTTCACCGAAACGCAAAGCGAACTTGGCACAGAACAGTGCATAATCAGAATCCACGCAGGTACTCCAGATTGACTTGTAATCTTGGAAACAGCCACGCCACTGTTAGCTGATGGCCATGTGGTCAATCTGTGTCCACGATTGACTCGGCGATGGAGGTCGTCAGGTGGCGCATTGACGCGTAGAACGTCGAGAATTAGTATCGTTATCAGCAGAACTGCAACAAAAGTTCACCGTTGTCTGTTCGACGATTATCGCAATAGTGCTGGTCTCCTAAGTCAGGCTCGTAAGCGCTTAGCCTGCCTACTTCCACGTTCAAGTCCCTAGCCAGTATCACAATGTCTGTGCGCCGCGCGGTGTGTGGAAAAGTAGTGGGCTGGTGATGAAAATTATCTTTGATTGTGTTTGGATTGCAGCCTGCGGGAACATGCCGCAACGACAAACAGATAACGTTTGTGATGCATGTCTCTCGATGCCCTAACCGTACCCTCAAGTTTAACAGTGCAAAGACTGCTGTTGACAGGTTTCCAGTCAACCAGCGCCTTCTCTGTGTGTGCTTAGGGCAATTCCAACACCCGCTTGGTCAGTGGCTTGGGTCGTGGGGTTTCCACAAAATCACACACATTGTAACCGTACCGTGAAGCGCCTGACGGAGATAGAAGACGTAGTACTGACCTAGAATCCTGAAACCGTGTTTCAGCAAGACCACAGACATCGATGGTGAGGGTTTCCAAAGTACGTACATGAGCTGCTTGCTGAAATATTTGCGTAAGTGCTCGGACAATGAAAGTGGCAAGCTTAAATAGTGTTCGGGGGGAGCAAGTAGAGGCTTGTGTCCTTCAGACAAAGGAACCCTGGCATTCGACTCACTATTATTCTAGTCATGACTTACGTCACAAACGGCACATTGCGTAAGTCTCTGATGTGTGTGCGAAAACGGATTTGGGGGGTCACCAAGTAAAGAGTTGTTCGGCAAAAGAAGGCGTAAGATGACAAGTTGGGTTGGTGCGGTAAAGTATAACATAGCGACAAAGTCGGCCGCCGACACCTCGGCTAAAGAAATTTGACAGAAAGGCAAGACGGAATTCATAATTAGTATAAGTTCGAGTTCATAATTTTCGGAGCAGAATACTTCTCGGTTGCCCAGGCCGAAGAAGAGAGTTGTTTTGAGTGGTCATACCCGGAATCTTTGGTTCAAAAGGACTCCAGCCCCCAAGGCAGCAAGGCGAAGCACAGAGTTCGCAGTCCACTGGGGACGGGCGACTAGTAGTGGTTCGGTTCATATGCCTTTCTGATGGGGTTCATCTATCTCGGATGCCTAATGCACCCTACATGAGGTTACGACAGGAGCAGCACATCAAGGGCGGATTTGACGTGGTAGGTCTGTTCAGCCAGAGTCCAAGAGCGACACGGCTGTTGAGATGCATACCTCCTGCTGCCGGAGGCCGGTGACCCAACTGGTTCACACGCCATTCAAGGCACTCGCACATCTTGCATACTCGTTGGAACCGGTGATTACTACGGTGATTCGTACGTATTTCTCCGGGTTTGTCGATGATCCGTGGAGACTGGAGATGTCTGTATATTAGACGGGCGGCATGATATCCCAGAGCCCAAGTGCTTCCGCTGAGGCATCTGAGATTCTTTTGTGGCAGGGTAACATACACTATGTCGTAATACCGTCAATGTTTGTGATATTTTACGGGAGATCCGGCTGCCAACCGCGAATCTACCACGCGCTGGTATTACTACCGCTCACTGTCCACGACCGCTTATTCGCCTTTAACAAGCTCCGAAAAAAGCCAGAATTAATACATAAAAGGTCTCATGCGGTGAAATTCCGTTCGTACCTTAACAGAAACCTCTGTAAATAATCGCGGTCGATAAATAATACAGAAACAGAGTAGCAAAAATAAAAAGGGAGCTTCTGAATCAAATATCAAGCATCGCGTCGAGTACGGCATGCACTAGGGCAGTGATATGATGCAACAGAAGCGGGAGTCAAAATAGCTGAACACGAAAACCGGGTGAGGTTGGAATCGTTTACAGGCGAAAGGGCAAAATCATGGAAGGGGAAAAAGCTGTAGTGGCAATCACTGTATAAACGTCAACGCAACTCAATCTTGAAATCGAAATCTACGAACAACAATTGAAGACGTTAGTCCCTATACAGTCCAGCGAATAACTGCTTGAACCACTATTCTATGCTCACACACCATTTGGATGAATATAAATGAGTCATTGGTTCGGTTCGCTGGCGTGTATGGTGCTAATCAGACAGTGAAGTCAAAACAGATGTCAAGTACTTCGCCAGCGGTCAGGGATATCAACTATTTGCAAAATACGTACGTGGCAAATTGGTTGTGATTCCAGCAGTAAAAGTACTTATTGTGGTTTAGTGCTAGACCTTATCGAGTTTGTATGAACTACACTTAGTTACTGAAACAACTTTACAGAGCAACAGACAATTCTTGAGATAGGCGCTGTTGGAACAACTAAGATTTAAAACAACTGGTTCCCTTGAACAGTTTGAACAAAACAGTTAGAATATGAAAACTGGTAGATGTATTTCGTACTAACTCCTCAGCACCGAATTTACAATAACATGTAGTGTTTTTATAGCAAACAACTAGAGGGGTGAATAATCAATAAGCGGGTTAGGATAGATCATTAAGTCCAGTTCAGCTGCATTGAACGTTCGCTTAATTGAATTCCTCATCGGTTGTGTTTGTTTGGTGTATGATATAATCACCCTTACAACACAGCTCTATGTAGACCTTCTTTTTTCTCTACAGTGACCACCTCTTGGGGTGGCACTTTTTGTCTACTCTGCCTTCCTATGAACCTTCTGGGGGTAATCATTTGATTATAGGACAGAAGTAACCAGTTCTAGTTCTTTCACAAGGCTGTCGTGCGTAAAGATTCGCCTTCCTCGTGTGGATAGAGTATTCACTAGCGTTCGCCTATGTTGAACCGGCGTGAAGCTGCTGAAGTTTAGATATTAGCCAGACCACGTGGATTTCCTATAGATGATTCTTCTAACCGAGCCATCTTCTCGATGACTTGAGTACAACTAGAAAGGACAGGCAGTTGTTGGCCTCAAATCCACAACTATTTAAACGTTGCACCAGGTTATCTACCACTTGGTTAGATCGATTGAATATTAATGTCGACGTAACGTTTGTAATACGACGTTTACAAAATCTCCGTTCTATCACGAAAAAGTCCGTTAAGACGGGACCAAGTGGACTTCTCATGGCTACTCCGCCTATTTGACAATAGGACTGTTTGAGAAAACGAAAACTGACATTCTGGGTATACAGCAGCAAAGTATCCTTTAATATGTTGGTCGGAAGTGGCAACGAACTGTGACTCATTCTAACGAACTTACAAATATAGTCCATCGTTTCGTGTAGCAGAAAATTTGTGAACAGTGAATGAACGTCTATAGAGCACATCAGTTCGTTAGCAAGATAGATTTTGTCCACATCACCGATCAATTCAATATTGTGTTTTCAGAATCCTGTTACGTCATCCTAACCAAAGATTCTTACGGTTTGCTGAAGCAGTCGCAATCAATCGACTCAAGCCAGCTCTCTGTGTTCACAAACAAATATTCGTGAATTTAACCCTTCTATAGACTTAATGATCTATCCTAACCCGTTTATTGATTACCCACCCCTCTAGTTATTTGCTATAAAAAAAACCATCCATGTTATTGTGAATTTGGTACTGAGGGGTCAATACGAAATGCATATATCAGTTTTCGTGTTCTAACTGCTTTATTCAAACTCAGATTTAGTCAGGATATCTTTGACGGCTCGGCAAAAGTCACAGTTTAACACTATCTTACCTCACCATTCATCCAGCTGGAGTAGTCGGAGAGCAAGTACATGGCTAGGTTCGCCAGTTCTTGTGTTGTTCCCAACCGCTTCGCCGGGATCCGTGAAGACAGTTTAGCCTTCAGCTGCCCGGTGGGATCCAGCCTTGAGGACGCACCCTCAGTGTGGATAGGGCCTGGAGCGATTGCGTTGAATCGCAGTCCGAAACGACCCCATTCGGCTGCAAGCGACCTGTAAAGGGAAATAAGTGCGAAAACAAAGTAAGGTTTTCAGGAAGAATTGCAGACTACAAAACACAGTTCGAAGTAAAATCGGGAATGATCAACCAGCAGAGCACAATCATTGTGAATGTCATTATACTTCATCGTTTCAGATACACCCATGACGATAATGAAAATAGAGGCATATAAGCGAACATGTTTTCGATAATTCATCTTCAGGCCGGTACAATTATATAAGGAATTGATAGAGTTAGATCGAGATATCCATCAGACTTATGACAAAGAAACTAGGTCACTGGTCAGTCAATTGATGGTGGCTTGATTGGTCGGTTACGTCACTCTTGTCCATTGGTTTGACCGCGCAGGATGGCCATCGATCCGGTGGATTTTTGGCCATGGTAGGTGCAGCGCCTGAACAAACCGTTTTTGATGACATAATACCAGGTCAAGCAGCCTGATTCCAATAGCCTTGGGCAAGCGTGACGTAATTGACCAATCAAGCCACCACCAATTGACTGACCAATGACCTGGTTTCTTTGCACTAAATCTGATCGATATCTCGATCTAACTCTATCAATTCCTTATATAACTGTACCGACCTGAAGATGAATTATCGAAAACATATGTTCGCCTATATGTCTTTAATGTCATTACACTCAATAATCTAGTGATCTTCGTCTACGACCGTAACGTGCATGCGATCCAATGTCCAAACAGTTGCGTTTTGTGACATCCACTGTTCGATTAGTGTAGTCTTTGAACGGATAGACGAAACCTCAATGAAGTTCAACCACAAGCTGAATAACGAGAAGACAATGCCTCGGGGTCGGTTTGCAGGAAAATGGTTCAGGTGTTCGATGGAGGAACAAGAATTTAACTTAAAAAGTCAAGATGGAACGTTATGTATAGAGAAGCGTAGGCAGGGAAAGTGTTAAGTAATCGGAAGAAACCAAAACAAAACTGGAAAACTAATATTACTCAGTGCAGAACGTCAACAGTGATAAGTTAAAAGCTATACACATTTGTACCGATGGCCAGAAACTCCGGCAATTGCAGAAAAACGGACTAATATGAAGCTGCATCACAAAGGCGAACAGATGGCTAAACTCGTGATGCGTAAATAGCGTACCATAATCGCGAATCTTGCTTAGAACCAGCTAGATTGTATGCGTGCTACGTGAAGACATGCAACCTATTTTTGTGTTTACACTTTCGCGTACTCCAATGGAACAAGCTATGTATGTTGCGCAACCAGTTGTCCTTCCTAGAGAATGAATGAATGCCACTTGATATCGCTGACCAAGGGGGCAGTGCGCAGTTGCGAAGTCGAAAAGACATTGGGTTTTTGATTAAATGAAGGGTATAAAATGTATGTGTACGTTCTGCTTTATTCCATAGTTCGAAAATTTGGCTTGTTTGCAACGAAGATACAAGCAGACTTGTTGCGTTTGACCATCGTCGCCTGCGCCAACTTGCCGACATTAAGTGGACTGATCGCGTACGCAACACATCCGTTTGCCTGCACGTAAACTGGAACGTTCGGGATGCGCGATTAGTTGGTCAACTAATCAAGTTGCACAGCTTGCGATGGTTGGGTCATGTAGTTCGCATGCCTAGTGAGCGTTTACAATACCGGGCATTATATACTGAGACCACATGGTGGTCAAGCAACAACGTGATCACGAAATATGTAGACCCTGACTGGTCCATTTGGCGAAGTGGGTAGATGTCGCCCGCCTGACTAGGGTTCTCGTGATCACTCAAATCGTTGGTTAGAGACGCTATCCGAGATGGCGGTGTGCTGCAGTCAATGTCACGTCTACATTCATATCATTTCTAGTCCTTCCGCTTAGTCTCTTATTATTATTATCGAGTCTTTCCAGCAACCCTCCTTCTAGGATACTTCACGTCACTGTTGAAATGAGCAGTGGCCCGAGCCACAGTACCTCTGATCAGACTTACGGCTGTTATGATGATGATGAGTGTGCAATATTGGGACGCTGTGTTGATTCAAGGAATCAAATTTCACCGAAAATGGCGCTCCAATCTCAGTTACCACTTGGTTTGTCACCTAAAGGAGTTGTCTTACATTCTATCTAACGCGGAAACTATTGGAACGCGTTGCCTTCGGCAATGTGGAGATCGGTTATTCCTGAGATAGGAGGTCTGTACCTGTAATTTTAAGGAGACCGAAAACAAATCTTAATAAGTCAGTCAGTGACGAATTTGTGAAGACAGACAGCAATTACGCAAGCCGATATTAACGCTAAGTCTGATATACGGCTACGAAAGAAGATATGTTGTGATGTGTCAACAGTTCGCTTGCTGGTGTCAGTCGTGAACATAAAACATTAAATTTTTTATAACGTGCGGGTAGCAACAATAACGGTTTGAACTGAAGAAACTTAAAGGACAATGCTAAACTGAACTAGCTGTTGATAACCTTTAATCATACCTTCACGTCGACGCAAAAGGCACAAGGCGTAGCAAGCAATGGGTTAGAATTAGCAGCATATTACGGATGCATAAATGAACAGATTCACACAAGTAATTATGTTACTGACGAACTGGGCCACGGTTGACAAACTGTTCTATCATACCAGGAAGAGTTAAATGCAATGAGATCCACATGTTCTCAAATACAAGCACTTTGAACACAGTCTATAAACAGATCATCAAAGACAACAATAAATCAGTGGTTCTAACTGAAGATTAAATGATATACAACCGTGAAGAAAAAAGCAAGCCCTACTCAGGAAAAAAAGAGAGAAGAGAGGGATCTAACTATTAAAAGTAACTGTGTATATTCAAACACTCGACATTAAGAAGTTTACACTTTGCCAACAAACAAACGAGTTATAAGTGAAAATAACGCATCACCAACAATGCTGCTTCCCTACGGCTGCATCATTAAATGCACTTATTTTACAGACAGTTCGATCAAACAACGGCGAAATTAACGGTATTGTTCTCCGATTAGCAGCCCTCTCGCTTAAGGTCCCCAGCCAACGACAGTGATTCGCGATGGCACTAGCAGAGGAAACGGATCCGATCGACAGTTGTCAACTCCTTAGTGAACAACTTCATTTCTTTACACCAGGTCGTCAACTGTCTTTCTCGCATCTTACGTTAGTCGGCTGCAGTATCGGCAAATACAGCTCGTTGTGACAGATGACTGGGTGGCATCCATAGTACATCCTCAACACATTCATAACACTACAATACACACTAACCCATATGCAAACAATGGATACTACTAAGCTGTCAAAATCTAGAAAGTTACCTAAGCTCGAATCCACCATCGCATGACCGATAATCAGGGTCGCCAGTAACACTGGCCTACCTCAAGCTCATGACTGCAATCTATCAGTCAGTAGATTTTCATTCCGACACCCAGTCAGAACCACGAAAGTACACAACTAATGTTCCCAAGTATTTCCCACTCTGGCACCGAAAAACTGAGTGTTAATTCGAAATTCCGGAAACCCATGGGCTACACCGCTCTAGAATCGAGGCTTTGTGGGTATAACCAGTACAAATAGGTAACGCATCCGTTCGGAACGATTTCAGTATACAACTATGGCCAATCAAAGTAAAGAATATAGAACTGGCGGTCTATCAAATAACACATGCGGTTTGAAACACGACAGTCACAGATCGGAACACAGTCGTCAATCATAAATAAGAGTGAAACATATCACACAGGAGCACAAAATGAACTAGACAGAAATAGAGGGTATCAATTCAATCACTGGGGTACAACCAATTCAACGCGTCTTGTCGACATAGTCAGCTTTCAGTAAAGTGACTCACGTTCAGGGACTAATTGGCAACAGTACACTTTGTGAATGGTAGGCAAGTTAATTAGTTATTACTGTTGTTGTGAGCCAGGAATACGGATGGCGCAAGGGTTATTTATTTAGGAAAGGAACACATAGGTTATGGGTTTCAACAAGACAACAACCAAAAACACTCATCTGCGCACGATACTGGTCCCAGAATGTCACGGTTGCCACGGGTGCCAATGCTCAGTTCCTGAACGTACCGAGAACCACTCCATGACATGCTACACTCCGATGTTTTTTCTTGTATTTTTCCTGCGGCTACTTCGATGTTAAAATCCATGCTCTTGTCCCACTACTGAATATTAGTGATGTAAGTAGTATGCTGCGATCGATTCTCCTCACTATACTGTGAGTCTTTCAAACTCGTCGACTGGCATGTGGATGTGCGTAGTGACCACCGATCGCATGGCTCAGCTACAACCGTGTTTTCTTGCTTGTCTGTGCTGTACGCATGATTCTGTGAACGTCTGTTATAGAAGGCGTGATATGAATTCAGTACCACTTTCCTCAATCGTGCAACTAATTGTACGCAGCGAACGCCTACCGTTTCCTTAACGACTTATCTATTGCTCCATTTTTCGAGATCGCTTAACCTGGTCCTTGTGGAGTGTTGTTTAGCTCACTCGAAAGTTCTATGAACTTTTGTTTGGCACACTTTTGAATGCAACCGAGTGGGCTGGAGCCCACTTCGCGCCTCCTTTATCTCTTTTCTTGGTTGCTATCGCTGGTCCCAGACTAGAGTAGGACTAACTACTTATCGTATTCCCAAACATTGCTGGAAATATATGGATTGTCTATAAATCCTACCGAATTCTTTTAGTTCCATGCCCGTTGGGATTAAACTTCGACTACTCTTCAAGAAAAGCGTTTGAACTGTTAAGGGAGGAGGGTCAAGCGCATACTCACTGGCCTACTACAAATGCGATATCCATGCCGTTTGAATCAAAAAAATACAAGAGAGTTGGAGCCTGTTAGGAAAAGGTACTTTTCTCAAGAATTTTTCATATTTTCCAAGAAAAATGGTATTTTCATTTTTGGAAACTTGAATGCCCGCTAGAATTCTCGGATTAGCTCTTCGGGTGGCCTAGGCCAAAGGCTGCTGGAAATCTATAAATACAGTTACTGTAAACCACTATTTTGCCCTCGGGGTGAGCAGCAAATAAAGCTCGTTTGAGGGCCGTCTATTTCCTTACATGTGGGGGATTCCAAGTTGCAAGAGTCGGGTTCCGATATTTGTGCTCTGATTCTCGTGTAGTTTTGTGATATTGTTGCGTTCGTTCGTGATAGAGATACTGTTCGTGGTCTTTGCGTTGTTCATGCCTTTTCTCTGTCAGGGAGGTCGTAACAATACCAAGTGACGTTATGAGCTATGTGTGTGTGCGGTGATCAAAGCTGTCGGATTGAAACATTTGTTCCAGCGTATAGTCGCCGTAGCTCGTTTTAGCCTGTACGATACTTAATCAAAATTCATAAGTGAATCAAGATTCCGGCAACCCAGCTTTCAGGAACCAAAATACACCTACCCAGTTCACATGTAACCCATCGTCACATGGAAACTCAGTGATAAGCCGAAAACTGACTTGGGTGTTGAGTGGGTCGTTAAATATAATCAAACAAGTCGCGTGTGACTACACCTTCAAATGTTTAATTGACGCATGACGGTAATTCGAATATATGACGACGAAATGACGCAACAGAAAAACGTACCGGTGACGCCCATGGAAGTGGATTTTGGAAAAACAAACTTAAACGGTGTGGTCTATCAGGATCATTTCGGTATTTCATAACGTACACAGAACTGCGTAAACGAATAACCAGGATGAAAAAAATAATAAATATTGGCGTGACAAATAAGCAGTTAGTCACGGGCTAACGATGGGCTTGTCAACAGTGATCCAGAAATTTGGAATTAGGGTGACAATTGATCGAATTCATGGATCAAATGATGCTTCTTTTCCGTGCGATTGCTTGGACGTGAGCAAAACGTCCAAAGAGACAGGCGTTGGCATTCAACCGGACCGAACACAATAGCGTTCACTAAACAGGGAGTTGGGCTTCGCAAATCCATCGGCCATCAGGGTTTTGAAAAAATTGGCGGCATCCAGTCCAAGTGTGATCAAATAAAACTCACACACAATAAGACATTTCAGACCAACGATAAAGGTTCTATTAAATGCAATAATTTTTCAGTCTGTGGATAACAGAAACCAGTGACCTGGATGAAACAAAACGGTCATGCCCAACGGCACGGTGATAAACGAACTCCTTTGACAAGCACGTAGAGGGCGGGACTGACTCTAGATAAGAAAAGGATGTGCGATATCAATGGTGTTTTTTTTTCAAGAGGGATTAGCTGAATGCGAAAGATGCGAGCAAATGTGAATGATGCATAGTTTGCAGTTGTCAAATTTGCTGCACTACAGCATAAATTTAGAAACACAACCCCATCAAACTTACTTCGTCATTGCCTCGACGCCAGCTTTGGCTGCCGCACTGGGAACAACAAACGCTGAACCAGTCTGAGCGTACACTGCAGAAATCGCCAGATAGGTCCCACCTATATCAATGGCAAACTAAAGGAAGTGAGCAGTTGAGAGGAATGGTGAACGAGAAGAAACCAACGGATCTTATGAGGTATAAGAGAGCAATCTTTAGACCAATAAAGCTAGATACGGAGAGAATTTGGGCCCAACAGGTCCGAAATAAGAGTATTCTGATGACGAGAGGAGCAAGGCCAGGAAATGCAAAGAATATTAGCAAGCTATCCGTGGCATGTCGGATCATCTAAACTTGAAGTGTCTTAATAATTGCAACGTTAATATAAAACATGAATCCAGCAACCCCGCCGCTTAGTTACAGAACACGTAAATACAGCGGAGAATGAACTTGGCATTGCAAAGAGTTCACGATTACAAAAAAGATTGTGCAAACACGATTGCTTCAGTGGGGTAGCCGAAACAGTAGGCTTCACAGACGTTCAGACACTCCAACGTGACAAAACTGCTATAAAACCTCAGCTGCTATGAGCAACCATTAAGTTATCTTTCCCAAGATACTAACTATGGGCAAACACTCACTTGCTTGTTTTGGATACATCTTACTATGCACGTCTGAACACTTGATGAATTTATTCGCAATCGTTTAGAGATGTGACACCGATTGCACACAAAAGGAGAGGGTAAACATATGTAGACATTTTTCTGTTTCATGTACATAATTTAAAAAATCCTGAGCCACTATTCCATACGGGCACAGAGTGGAGCATACCGAACGGGTAAGGGAAACTGTACGGCTGTAGGCAGGATCTTTTGAAAAGCTGCATGATTGTCTATTACTACAGACGCATGGTAGCGTGGACGCAGAAACACGAGCCAACAGCGATAACAAGCACTTAATCCACGTAGTGGACAACAAAAGGGTCACCAAAGTGACTGTAGAAATACAACCACACTGCATTACAACAGAATGTGCTTGCCTTTACCGACCGCGATCAGCGCTTTGGCCGTTTGCAATGTCACGTTCGCTGTGCCTTTGAGAACAATGTCTACCACAGTGCCAAATGCGTTGGGTGAGAGCTTTTCAGTTGGACAGATAAAATTTCCCGCCGCATTGTTCACAATCAAATCAGGCAGGCCAAAACGTTTCTCGCACGTCTCTAACGCTTGCTGTACAGCTTCCGGATGGCGCACATCCGCGGGGAAGTAGCCTACGGAGTGCTGAAGGAAAATTTAAAAATACCATATGAAAATCTCAAGTTAGTAAACTTCGAAGCAAAGAATACATGTGATAGTATACCAATAACCTTCAATTTGAATACTGACACGACCTTCGTGAAGAAGTCAAGATGTTACATTACTCGCTTTAAAAATGAAAAACTCGTGCTACCATATAAGCGACATCAACAAAGTAAACAGCATTTTAAAACACAGTGGAACCAGGACAAGACAAAAAAAATTGGCTCCTACGATAGGAGAATACTTAAGTAGATATACCGGACTAGTACAATTTGTCAACGTCATGCAGAGAGTGCTAGCGAACAAGCAATATGTTCACTCAGTGTCATGATCTAATTGACGAGAGCGCGCATAGCACGCTCCACAAGTCAATACATCTGTGCAATACGGATACACCGGATAACCCGCATCTTCGATCGCAAAAACAAATTGCCTGTCTGGATCGGGGAGTTAGCGCAAGCGACCGTTAGGCGTCGAGCCGTCGAAGCAGCCAGGACATTGGCATTCGGCACTGTTTGGCGTAACACCCGAATACATGGATCTGTTTCGCGAACTAGTGGTTACATCATGTCAACTGAGCCGATCAATCCGGGAAAGACCGTGCATGTGAAAGCAGTCATTCTGCCTTGGTGTTCTGACATATTCAGACCTACCTCGCCACTTATCTGTTATCGTCATACGGCCCATTGCAGTGATCGCTAATCGCTCCACGTTTAAAAAGAAACCCATCTCGGTCAACTCATTTGTACGCCACCACTATCTATACACACCTGTAAATTCGATCAAGATATGACCCCAAATTTTGCGGGTGGTGCGAAGTTAGACTGAATCTATTTACAGTATGATTAGATAATACGCCTAGAAAAAATGATTTTAGACTTTATCTGAAACACTGGACCAACTTTACCCTCCTACCAGTAGAGCAAGAATAGATTACATAGCATTTCGCCTTGGCTCACCAACTTCAATGCGAGCAGGTGGGCTGCGCAAACCATTTTTGCGCATGTAACATAAACTGATAAAGTCCGATCAACATAACCTCAATGGATCGACCGATTCGGCTGGCCTGAAAACAACCACTGATCCACGAAGCATAACAGCTACGTATTCGCTCGAGGTTGCTCGAACCAAATGTATACGTTCAGGAGGATTCTGTTATGACACCTGCCGAGATACAATAAGGATTATCCAGATATTAAAAAAGTGCAGGATACACCCTATTTCGTTTCAATTCCGGAAAGGTTCATCAACACAAATTAATAACTCTTAATTTTACGAAGGCGGATTTCTGTTTTCCAAACTTCTTCGCTGTTCCGCTTCCTTTAAAAATTATGTGAAAGAAACAGCAATGAAAACAGTTGTAGTCACAGTCAATGCAGCTGTTGGGTGGACAATGCACAACGCTGCGCATGTCCAGAGTAGTTGTGGTGCTTGGTCAAGTTGATTTTGTGCACACACTGTCTCCTTCACAAATGACAAAAATAATGGAATAAAATCACGAACGGACGCAATCTGAGACGTCGCGCAGTTATCTACAACCCCGGACAATTCGCATCCCCCGAGTTCCACACGGGCAACGCTGGTTTGTGCTATCTGCCCATCAAAATATCATCATCATCATAACAGCCATGAGCCTGACCAAAAGGTACTGTGGCTCGGGCCGCCGTTCACCTCAACAGTGACGTAGAATATCCTAGAAGAAAGTTACCGAGGAGGCTGAGAATTAATGAGAGAAGGCTAACAGGAAGAATTACA